>OY755235.1:27215992-27395917 GCA_963576725.1 Azorinus chamasolen | reverse complement strand
ATAAAGAACTAAGAGGAGGACCAACAAGTAAAATGTCATCTTCAAACTTCTGAGGTACATTTTGTTCCAGACACATAAATACGCAGTTAGCATATGTTGGTAGCAAATCATGTATACATAGGTAAGTTACCTGTATGTTTTCTACATTATCTGATCTTTTCAATATCCAACTCAAATCCAGTGCATTCCAGTAACACTGCACAGGCCAAAAAAATGGGAATCAGGATGAGGTGACTAGGGCAGGCGTCTCTGCAGTAGGCACAGAAAATATTTCCATGTCAAATCTAGTTTTTATCTTAGACTTGAAGGCGATGTGTTTTGTTACACATGTATAAGGTTAATTTTGATGCAACAAATATGCTTTATAAGACGGATTTAACAGTAAACTATTCATTTTGATTTAATTCTAGTAAGAATCTGAGAGTAATTTATTTTCAAGCAACATGAATATACTTTTCCTTTAACCTTTCCCTGTTTAAAAGTGACATCATGACTATTTATTAGCTGAATTGTATAGTAACTTTTGTACATAGGATTTTGTGGCACTGGTAGAAACTGTAAAATTAGATCTATTATAATATTATAAAGTAATTTCAGAAGCAAACAGAGCAGACCCTGATCAGACAGCATTTACAGGAGCCATCTGATCTGGGTCTACTCTTGTTTGTAAATACGTGAAAAGGCATTTATATGAATAAAAGGGTTTTATTTAAAAGATACATATTGGTGTAGAATTTAACTAGAAATGTGTCCATAAGACACAAATGTCCCTACATTCTGTTTTTGTCCACAATGCAAGGGCAATAACTTGAACAATTCTGGATAAATTTGTATCAATCTGCCAGGTGCACAACTGCATACATGTATACTGATAATTTTTATGCTAAAACAGTTGCTTGAATGTCCATTGCAGGTAAGCATGATGGAAGTTGAAATTTACAAATTTTCAGTAAGTCAGGGACCACAACTCCACCAATACTGCGAAAATCAGCACAAAAATCGCAGATTCTCAACTATGCTGACAAAGTTTATATTCCTGTAAGATTTTGTTATTCTGGGTGAAATACTAACCAGTTTATTCATATAAACTTTTATTCCCACCTTTGCAAACAGAGTAGACCCAGTACAAAGCACCCCTGTAGAAGCCATCTGATCAGGGTCTGCTCTGTTTGCTTTTGACATTGTATAGATATTTATGTCAATGTATAAACCCTGTGTCCATAATACCATTATAAAAGTTCAGCCAATTAATATCCATGGTGTCATTTATTTCTTACATGAATCCTGAATGCATATGGGTAAAAGGGTAAGTAATTATACACAACACAAACTCAGTGTGATAGATAGACTGGTGGATGGATGGATGTACTTTAGGGGTGGTGGCATTAAAACTACATAAAAAGCAATCAAGATAGTCTATATCATAGTCAACAGTTAAGTGCAAAATCTATATGTTGTGGTATGTAGAAATTATCTCAGTTAATCACCAACAAACCTTCTGCAATAACAACAGAGCACTAATCAGGAAAAATCTCCAATATTGCCAGTGATATTCTGTAATTATGCCAAAGTATTGTTACCATAGGAACTGTCTAATAATTATGCAATTTATACATTATTTTATCTAAAACAAATGGCAGTTTATGCAATTGTGGATTTATGTATACATATCTTATTTTGCTTGGCTTTGCAATATTGAGAGTGAGATCTCAAACTCTGAGCTAAAATTTCTTTTAGATTATGTTTACCACAGACAGTTTATTCAACTCTTTACCTTATAAATAATCATGTAACAAATAATGACACCGTGAATTAGCTAATTGTTGTACTGACAGTATGAATAAGGGATTTTTAAAAAAAAATAAAATTCAAATAATTCCATAACAGACCCTCAGGTGACAGATGGCTTAATTAATTCCGTGTAAATGCTGCCTGATCTGGGTCTGCTGTGTTTTCAAATGTGTTAAAAGGCACATTTATCAGATAAAAAGTTAAGACACCAGTACTGTAGATAAGAGGGATATTTTGGAAATCTGAGCGAAATATTTTTGATATTTCTCCCCAAACCTTATCTTGCTGCTACTTATTAGAATTGTCTATCCAAGGTCACTCTAATGAGTAGTAAGCAAGTAGAGTGCTTGGCTGAGAAAAGAGAGTTTTTAGAGTGATGGTGACTCTACTTCAACGGGTTTTAAAAATGCCTAGCTAACAATTACCGGTATATAAATCATTTGTTTATAAACTGAAAAGAAGTATATCACACAAAAACCAGTCAAATAAATGCCGATTTCATGTGTTTCATATTGAAGACCAGATGTTATTTGGCAATGTAGTAGATTTATTCGGATCGCATATTAGTTTCATTAACTGTTCGACCAATGCCGATATGTTGTTGTTGAACAAAAATTATAAGTATATAATATTATGAAAACAGTTTATTTTGTATCACTGGGACATTTTTTGATACAAGTTCAGACTGACAATCTTCATAATAATGATTGAACAGTTGATATAACAAATATCAAGTTTTATGATATTAATGAAAATATGTGTTTATCGTAGGGACTTCCTCTTAAATAGATCAGTAAACATCTTAAATACAGCTATGAGCAACATATTATGATATATGTATATTTTTTTAATATCTCATAAATTGAAAACCAGCTAATCACAGATTTTGTGTCAACAGATTGTGTTGTCTCCCTTCATTTGGCAACGAATTTCTCAAAAGAAACCATATCAACATTGTGTATACAAATAAAATTTACAAAAGAAATGGTATATTCCAGGTTTTGTCTACAGTGCAGACATATACAGCTTCTTCTGGTAAGTCTGTATCTAACAGTAACTACAGACTTTTAGAGTCCAGCTGCTTCTTCGGATAAGGGGAGCATTGATCAGACTTCTTTCCCATTTCCTATGATAGACTATTTTCACACCAAGAACCTCTTTGAATATTAATCCTCTGAAAGAAGCATTTACTAGATAAAAAGGGGAAATTAGAATTGTGTAGTTTTTAAACCATTGTGATAAATAGAGCATTTGCTCTTATGGAGCAAATGCTCTATTTATTACAATGGCTTCAAAATAGACAATTACAGAGGCTTCAGGCGGCGTAAATATGAGGGAATGGGCTAACTTTCTCTATCATCTTTTATTATTTATTTATTAGCCCATAATTGTGACTACTTATTAAGTAGTCATAACAATATGGCTTTGGTGTAGAAATAGAAGACATCTCTAGCCCTTTAAATACAGGAATGAGTGAACTAAAATTTGCAAACAGTGTAGAGATCAAAGGGTTCCTAGAGGAGCTTTCTAATCAGGGTCAGAACTGTTTAAACTCCTCCATGAAATAAATGTCTTTCATACTGAATGAACTCTTATTAAAAACACTAATGGGACATTTACCATTCAAATTTGCCCTTCTGATCGTCCGAGGAGCCTTTTCTAGGACACATCTCTGATAATAGCTAAGTCTCAGTCTGCAATGTCTGGAAAACTCAATATAATTACTTTTGGAAAAAGGATTAGTTTTGGGTTAACCCTTTACCCCATAAATATGCATTTAATGATTTGCAAAAGAGTAGACCCAGATCAGACAGCTCCTATTGGACTGTTTGTTTTTGGAATAATATAGGTCTAATTCTACAGTGTCTGCCATATGGCTAAAAATCCTCTGTAAATATGCCATTTTAAAAATTCATCTAATTAATATTCATGGTGTCATCATTTCTTTCATTAATATTCATTGAGTAAAAGGTTAACTAAAAGTAAAAGCAAGCATGCCATCTGTTTCACCACATCACAGCCTATACCGCTGGAGAAGTTTCAAGACGTTTTTTTTTCCCCTAGCTGTTACCAGATATAACCTACTGTCTGAAACACACTTATCTAAATACCTGTTTATTTCTCATTCTCTTTAACATGTTTATACTACAAGGTTTACAGTGGAAACAGTTCAGCTTTGGGAAAGTTTAACTACAATTACTTACATCGAAAGGTACTTATATTCAACTATGTCTACATAATATGCATAGAAATAGATATGAGAAAATGATAATGCATTATCCTCCCTGTAGAGTGAACATTACAACACATTACAAATAAAAGATTTCTTGCACATTTACCAGATTGAAGATTTTCATCGTCTGGTGAACTCAGCATGTAAGTGAAATATCACAGGCTGAAAGTTCCTAGGAAAAGCATATCTTTACCTGAAATCAATGATTATAGCTGTGAGTATTACACAACCTGACAATCAAGGTATGAACATACTGGCATTGAGTAGCCATAGCCCATATGTTACAATACAAAACTAATACCCCACCATATGTCTTGCCAGTATCTTTGTATTATTTCTATATAATCCATTTATGACTAGTCTTCTCCAACCATTATCATGATGACTATTCATGTAAAATAATTAACTACATGTATTTAATTATCTTATGAGGATTTTTTAAAAATATATTGATATATAAGATCTTTAGTATTTGACAAGAAACAGATATTTAACCCTTCGCTTGCTGTTCACGTCAATATACCTACCTGTAAATAGTGAAGACCCAGATGAGACAGCTCCTGGAGGAGCTGTCTCATCAGGGTCTGCACTATTTACAAATTGATTGTACAACCAGTGACATTCAATAGCAGTGATTGCAAAGTGAAATACTTGTACACAGTAAAGATATATGCAATTATACAACAGGGCATGGGTAAAGAAGGGGAAATGTATTTTAAAATTCAGCAAGAGAAGGGTTAACCATTTAGTATCAATTACAATAACACCTTGGCCAGGTTCATAGCCTGAGATATACAAGTTACAGTCACCAATACCATCTTATAGTAACTTGTATAAGTAACTGTTTTATTATATATAACAACTGCTACCCATGCCTCAGTTTTCCTTTAGGTACATGTACATGTTATCGGTTAACCCTTTACCTGACAGATGCGCTTTTGAAACCTCATACAAAAATATCTTAGTACACCAAATACGTGGGTCTACATTATTTGCAAATGTCTTATATACCCATTACTCCCACTGTAAGGGTTAGGATTATAGTAAACCATTCTTATTTTACACAGAGGTTCAGATGAGATGGGTAAATTAAAACATTTTCAAGAATAACTCTTTCATTTCTCTACCAAACCCTATATTGTGACCTGGTGACTCTTTAGAATCGTCTCTTCGAGGCGATTTTTGAAAGAGTGGTCCCAACATAGGTTTTGAGGAGAAACGATGATTTTAGTATCTGAGTATGCACACTTATCTGTTGCTCTGTATTTCAGTAAAGTAGCTTTCTGGAAGGTCTCAACATTCTTTCCAATGGAAATTAATATATTTCTAATTTTTCTTAAAATATCAAATACATATCTCTGTGTCAAAATCCAGGTCAGTCAACTTAGTTAAAAATCATAATACACTTGGTCAGTAAGAGTTGAAATGTATGAGAACAGGAAATTGGAACTTAATATGATAGTACTCCATACATAAGGCTTTGAGTCCCTGATCTTCAAAGTGGAATGGCCCCTCAGTGTGGAGCTATGGAGTCCATTATGTATGAAAGGCTTTTAAACATTTGCCTGAATGCTTTGAATGACAAAAAGTGCAGACCCTGATTAGAGGACTTCCCAAGCCCTCTGATTTGGGTCTACACCATTTGAAAATGGCATGAGTCCACTCATTTCCCACATTCAAAGAGTTAACCCTTTCCCTGATATAAACACATTTCAATGCCTAAACCCTTTCCCTCATATAAACATGTTTTCACGCATTTGCAAACAGAGTAGACCCAGATCAGATGGCTTCTATAGGAGCAACCTGATCAGGGTCTGCTCTGTTTTCTTTTGACATGATATAGATCTGATTCTACAGTTTTCACCAAAGCAAAAAAATCCCTTTTAAAATTTACATTATAAAAATTCCTAATAAATATTCATGATGTCATTTTTTCTTTCACGAATATTAAACATGGAAAGGGTTAACAGAGTAAACCAAGATCAGACAGCTCCTGTAGAGTCGTCTTACAGATCTAGGTCAGCTCTGTATCCTTGTGAAATTGCAATAGATTCTGACTCTTCAGTTTCTACCAATGTCAAAAATGATAATAAAAAAAATTCAGGCAATAAATATTCATGATGTAATTATTTCTTACATAAATATTGACAAGGAAAGAGATAGAGCCCTTGTGTAAACTACAAAATTACACAGCTTTGTAGTCTAGATCACTATTTATTCATACAGCTACTAAATGTACTTTAGTATTCAAAGGTACATAACACTGCAGTACCTATCAATACCTGCAAACAGTGTAGAGCTAATTATTCGAATGGGTCATCACTAAGAGTACTTGATCTGTGTCTGCACTGTTTATCAATCCCATTCCTTCAAATAAACACCTTTTCACTCATTCACAAAAGGAGTGACACAGATTAGACAGATCCTGTAGGAGCCGACTCTGATCAGTGTCTGCTCCATTTCCTAATGGAATGTAATAGAACGGTTTCTTTGGTTTCTAAAATGGCTACCTGATGATGTTCCACTTTCCATATTTCATTATATCTATTTTGTCCATGTGTATTCTGTAGCTGAAGGTATTGAAATTTAGACTAAATATAGAACAGAGAAAGGGTTATGCAAAATTCAAATATCCTAAATTTCCCTTTTCATATGGCTCAAACGCAATAATTAAGCTGAATTGTGTGCTAGTTGCACATAACTTTCATAAGCAGCCACTTTCATAATGGAATGTCTGAGCAATCATTCAGACTTTTCACTATAAATACTTCAATAAATCTCATATATATATTAATTTCATCACCATCACCTACTGGATCTTCATAAACCCATCAATTGTACTGAATTTGTACAGTTTGGATAGAAAGACCAGTTTTCAGCCTGATTCATCTGTTGATAAGAGATGTAATGCTCTATTAATGCACAATCTTTTCTCTGTCCAACTTGATCTTTCTGCGACTCATTATTCAGAGCTCCAGATAAGATGCGTACATTTAAACATTTTCAAGAATAGCTCCTTTATTTCTCCACCAAACCCTATACTGTGACCACTCTTTAGAATCGTCTCTTCGAGACGATTCTAAAGAGTGGTCACAGTATAGGGTTTGGTGGAGAAATGACGATTTTAGTATTTAGGTACGCACGTTTATCTGTAGCTCTGATTATTGCTGCCTTGAAGATGCAATTCTAAGCAGCAACATAAGGTTGGGTTGAGAAATATTTTTACTTAGATTACCTGAAACATTTACACCATGAATATTCATGTAAGAAATAATGACATCATGAAAATTAATTATATTATTTCTTATATGTAATTGTTCATGAAAACAGGATTTTTGGCAATGGCAGAAACTATAGAATCATATCTATATCATATCATATGCAAACAGAACAGACCCTGATCAGTCTGAACTTGGTCTACTCTGCTTTCAACAGTGTAGAATGCTAAATTCACAGAATAAATGGTTATTATTTATGCCTCTTGTCTACCGGACTGTTATTTCAGATCAGAATATGTATTTCTCGTTCTGATCTCTGATCAGAATATTTCTAACATACCGTAGGATGAAATGTGACATGTCAACAATTTTATGTACGACTAGGCAATCTGAAGGCAAATTAAAATAAAAATCTAAGCCCATTTGAGTTCTGAAGTTTTTCAAAAATGAAAAGTCTTCTATTTATAAACTTTACAACTTTGTATAAGAATTTTTCAATTTGCCAATATATGAAGCATTTAAAACATTGTGGTGTAACTGTACAGCACACAATACAACATTTATCAAAGGATATGGATTAGGGTTAAATATCTTCCAATTTGTATAGGCCAATTGTATTGTATTGCTTTCTAATACTCTCCACCTTGACGAACTGCTTGAATTGGATTAATTCTCCTGTGTAATTCTCACAAATTATTACAACAAATTTTCCTCTAGTCCTGAAAGGACTTTAACTAAGAGATACAAGGGGAAATTCTACAGATTTAACTCTTTACTCCATTAATATTCCTGTCAGAAATAATGTATGCATGGATTCTAATTAGCTTAAAATTTATAATGGCATACAAACTAGAAAGGTTTTGGCCCTGATTAAAACTGTAGTCAGAACTATATATTTCCATATACAAACAGGGCAGACCCTGATCAGACAGCTCCTATAGGAGCTGTCTGATCTGGGTCTTCTCTGTTTGAAAAGGTGTTAAAAGGTGTATCTATGAAGTAAAGGGATAAGAGAGATATGCCGCACATGCAGTCTTTACAACATGTATGTTTACATGATAGTCACTTGAAATCATGATGATCTGCTGTATACTGTATTTATCAGGGTCTGCTCTGTTGGCTTGTGAAATTATAGTAGATCCGACTCCATCGTTTCTACCGCATAATCATTAACCAATAGCAGAATTCTATCATGTACAGTGTGCACATATGCCATTATAAATTTTCATCTAATGAATATTCATGTCACTACTTTTTACATTAATATTCATCAGGTTAAGGGTAATTATAGTACTTTCCTTTCCACATTAGGACCTACATGTATTTCAGCAAGTGTTCAACTCTAATGATCCCAAAATACCCACATAACATACCCTACTGGGTATATACATTTTCAAAATATTATTGTATGCTTTGTAAAAATAATTGCTGAAGTCACATTGACAATGAGAGCAAGGTCTTACAAAATGATCTGTACAAAGTTTTATTAGTCTAAAAAATTGTTTATCTTCTCGTACTAAGTGCGTCTTGACCAGGCATTCCAGACAGCTTGGATCCAGATGAGATACAAAGTATTTAACTCATCATCTAATTAGGATCCCGAGGTGTTTGGCACTTGGTAAGTACCGGTAGTTCCTCAAAAGTCTGTATTGGATGTTATTGTTATTTCAACATGAGATTAGTTTAAAAGTTAACCCTTCGCTTGCTGAATTTTAAAATACATTTCTCCTTCTTTACCCATGTCCTGTTGTATAATTACATATATCTTCACTGTGTACACGTATTTCGCTGTGAAATTACTGCTGTGGAGTGCACTGGTTGCACAATCAACTTGTAAATAGTGCAGACCCTGATGAGACAGCTCCTGCAGGAGCTGTCTCATCTGGGACTTCACTATTTACAGGTAGGTATATTGATGTGAATAGCAAGTGAAGGGTTAACATAAGGGCACATGGATAAACCTCAATATTGTTACAACAATAAGGCTCAAGAGACTACATTGTTCAATGTTTAGTTGTGCTGAGTGGACTAAAGTAAATATCATTCTTGCACCGATTAACAACAGTGTGGCATACACTTAACCCTTTCCTTCACATAAAAACACAGAGTAGACACAGATCAGATGGCTCCTATAATACAGAGGTCCTGATATAATGTGTAAATTAAAACATTTTCAAGAATATCTTCTTTATTACTCTACCAAACCCTATGTTGCGATGGCATCCTTTTTCAAGACAATTCTAAAGAGTGGTCACAACATAGGATTTGGTGGAGAAATGACGATTTTATTTAATAATTTGTGTATGCACTGTTATCTGTACCTCTGGTTCCTATAGGAGTTCTCTGATCAGCGTCTGCTCTGTTTGCTTATAAAGTAATATAGATCTGATTCAACATTTTCTGCCGTAATTCACGAGAAATCATGGGCATGCTCAGGGTCCGATTTTCAAGTTGGGCGCCAACTGTAACACAACTGGAGGAAAAACATGCAGCCAGACCGGGGAACAAACCTGGGACCCCTCACTTACAGGGCGAGTGCTCTACCAACTGAGCTATCCAAACCGTTTACTGTTCTTCACCCAGTACCTGTACCCTGCCTGTTACACATAACTCTGCAACAGGGAAAGGGTTAAAGCAAACTGATATTTTTTTTATGCATAACCCTTTCCCTGATGAATACATGTATTCAAGGCTTTTTCAACACCTGTACAATCATAACTTTATAATTCAATAATTAAACAGACCAGACTCTGATCAAACTGCTCTTACAGTAGCTGCCTGATCTGAGTCTACTCTGTTTGCAAAGGCATCCATCAAGTAAAGTGTTAAAAAACAATGCAGTGTAGTAAAGTATGATGAGTGACACTCTACAATGTATAATGCAAGCAGGAAATACCAGCTTTCATTGTAATATCTATTAACCATTAACTCCCACCAGCGGATGTGGTCAAGTGGTTAATGCACTCGACTACAATACCAGGGGTCCCAAGTTTGATCCCCCTCTGGACCAAGTCCTTTGGATGAGACTTTATAAACCAAGGTGCTTTAATACACTGGGCATCTTAAACAACCAGAGAAACAGGACAGAGAGACAGATGGAAATACAATGAAGCAGTGATCACATTAATTACAGAAGGTGACACAAAAATGAAGTGTCCATTATATGACAAATGATTTCATTGCTGCAACACTATAGGAGCGTTCTGTTTTACTTTCACCTTGCTTTAAGCAGCCACCTGCCTTTAACACAAAATACTTGATGTAATTAAGTGGCCATTATAGAGAGGTTTTACTGTAAAAGGTTTTGACAAATCCTATGTTATCTACAGTACTGGGTATGTTGCTTCATTGTATATGTGAGTAATGACTGGTGATGTATCTGCCTCAACACCCACATGAAGAGACACTCAGACTCTTCTGACAATAAGTTTAGATTGTCAGGGCAAAATCCTTTACATTACAGAATGTATACTAACTAAGACCAGTACCAAATTTCATATAGATACTAAATATCTCAGCATCAGAACAGAATTTATACTGTTGGTTACTCAGTTTCATTTTGGACATAATAACAGTAATATACAAGAGGGCCATGATGGCCCTTAATCGCTCACCTGTTCGTAACAGATTAATGATTTCAATGACAGATTGCATAATTTGAAAAATCTTGGTAGAAAACCATTAGATGATGCTACATACTAAATATAAAGAGTCTAGACCTTACAGATTTGGAGGAGAAGATATTTTAAAGATTTTCCTATGAAAAACTGTTAAGCCCCAGGCCTGGGCCATTTTTGATCCGGGGTTCATAATTTGAAAATCTTGGTAGAGGACTATTCGATAATGCAACATACCAAATATCTAAGGTCTATGCCTTACAAGTTCAGAGAAGACTTTGAAAGATTTTTAAAAGAAGAAGATTTTTTAACACTTTCCTATGAAAAACTGATATGCCCCTGGGCGGGACCATTTTCAACCCAGGGGACATAATTTGAACAATGTTGGTAGAAAACTATTAGATAGCGCTACATACCAAATATTAAAGGTCTCTGCCTTACAGTTTTGGAGAAGAAGATTCTTAAAGCTTTTCATATGAAAAACTGATAAGCCCCAGGGCGGGGCCATTTTTGACCCAGGGGTAATAATTTGAATAATCTTGGCAGAAAACCATTAGATGATGCTACATACCAAATATTTGGTCCGGGGATCATAACTTGATTAATCTTGGTAGAGGACCATTAAATAATGCTACATACCAAATATCAAAGGTCTATACCTTATAATTTTAGAGAAGAAGATATTTAAAGATTTTCCTATGAAAAACTGATAAGCCCCGGGGCGGGGCCATTTTTGTCCTGGGGGTCATAATTTGAACAATCTTAGTAGAGACCATTAGATGATGTTACATACCAAATACTAAAGGTCTATTCCTTACATTTTCAGAGAAGAAGATTTTTAAAGATTTTCCTATGAAAATCTGATAAGCCCCGGGGTGGGGCCATTTTTGGCCCAGGGGTCATAATTTGAAGTTGAACATCTTTAGTAGAGGACCATTAGATCATGCTACATACCAAACATCAAATGTCTATGCCTTACAGTTTCAGAGAAGAAGATTTTTTAAAGATTTTCCTATGAAAAACTGATAAGCCCAGGGGCGGGGCCATTTTTGTCCTGGGGGTCATAATTTGAACAATCTTAGTAGAGGACCATTAGATGATGCTACATACCAAATACCAAAGGTCTATGCCTTACATTTTCAGAGAAGAAGATTTTTAAAGATTTTCCTATGAAAAACTGATAAGCCCCGGGGCGGGGCTATTTTTGGCCCAGTGGTTATAATTTGAACAGTCTTAGTAGAGGACCATTAGATCATGCTACATACCAAATATCAAAGGTCTATGCCTTACAGTTTCAGAGAAGATGATTTGTAAAGATGTTCCTATGAAAAACTGATAAGCCCCGGGGCGGGGCCATTTTTGGCCCAGGGGTCATAATTTGAACAATCTTAGTAGAGGACCATTAGATCATGCTACATACCAAATATCAAAGGTCTATGCCTTACAGTTTCAGAGAAGAAGATTTTTAAAGATTTTCCTATGAAAAACTGATAAGCCCTGGGGCGGGGCCATTTTTGGCCCGGGGGACATAATTTGAACAATCTTTGTAGAGGACCATTACATCATGCTACATACCAAATATCAAAGCTCTTGGCTTTGTAGTTCCAGAGAAGAAGATGTTTAAGTAAATTGTTGACGCCCGCACATACGCACAACACACATACGCACGACGCCGGACATAGGATCATCCCAATAGCTCACCTTGGCACTTTTCAATGCAGATGTCTCTGTCAGTCAGAGGAAGGATTGATCCATGTACCTATATGCTCACATCTCCAGAGAGAAATGGCATCCTCCTAATGGGGTCCACATGCTGCAGCTATTATCATTCACTGCCAGAGATTTCCATCATAACTTCTGAGGCTCTCTCTTATCTCCAACTAATTGATTGCAGAGGACTGCTAACTGGGGCACACACTGTGAACCAGAGACTTCACAGTCAACCCACCCCAGCAGCAAACCAACTTGGGGCAAAACATCATTTGACCATCATCTCCTCCACTCTTGGAGTGCAGGGAAACTATGTACATGTAACTGGTATTTGAAAACAGTGTAGATCCTTATTAGAGACATGCCACTGATTTATGACATGTCATCTAGATCAATACTGTTTCCAAGGTTTTGTAACTATTCACAAATACCATGGTTACAGTTTAACCCTTTACTCCATAAACACACCTTTCTACAACTTTGCAAACAGAGAAGACCCAGATCAAACCGCTCCTGTAGGAGCAGTCTGATCTGGGTCTGTTCTGTTTGCTTATGATATAATACAGATATGATTCTACAGTTTCTGCTATTGCAAAAAAATCCTGCGACCATGTGTTTATTATAACAACTAATCTAATGAATATTTATGACCATATGTCAGCATTTCTTACATGCATATTCATGGTGTAAAGGATTAAAATCTATAGATGATTTCTAATGAACAGTCTTGAAAAGTTACACCCAGAATAACCACTTAATGGTCATCTTCATCCATGCAGTATTTTCCCAGATATATGCAATAGGGAGAAAGAGAACATAATTCCTGGACAAGTTATTCTTTTGACAAAAATAGATTTTCTTGTACCTTAGGATTGCCGTTAGTATAGTGTCTATATGGAACACTTACGGTATCCTTTGCAGTGTCATATAAGCCGACAAAACCTTGATTTATTTGAATAATAATTAAGGCTGTTCACGTACCTAAACTAATGAATATCCTAATGCTCAAAACTATACAAAAGACACTGGATCAATAGATACATCGTGCTCAATCAATAATCAATACTTCATGCATATAAAAGTGGGGAAATTGATAACATGGCCTTTCCAAAGAGATAGGGAATTTATGAAGTGTTTCATCATTAGTGATTGGCAACAGTGTGAGGCTTGTTTTATCACTGTCAACTCCCTTCTAGTGTAGTTAATATTCATTTTTTACCTGATAGAAAACACATTTTCATGCCTTTGCAAACAGAGTAGACCCAGATCAAACAGCTTCTGTAGGAGACACTTAATCAAGGTCTGCTCTGTTTGCTTGTAAAAGAAATAATATATAACTGAATCTAAAATAGCCTGTGTTCATATGCTATCATATAAAATCAGCTCATATCAGGTGAAGGGTTAAATCCAAACCAGCTGCTTCAAATGGTTTCTCAGTTCATATTTAGAAATTCTTGATTATAAACATGTGATTAAAATCATGGAGCATTCGAAGTCTCAGATCATGAATGATGATGACTTGCAAAAAAAACAACTTTGTGGTTATTATCAAAACCTACAATTCTCTTTGTAAATGCCTTTCACACATTAGCAAACACGCCAAACAGAGTAGACACAGATCAGACGATGGCTCCTTATAGAAGCCATATGATCAGGGTCTGCTCTGTTTGCTTTTGAAATGATATAGATTTGATTCTACAGTTTTTGTTAAAGAAAAATAATCCTTGAAAAGTTTAATATTCTAAAAAATCAGCTTATAAATATTCATGATGACATTATTTCTTACATAATTACAGAACAGGGAAAGGGTTAATCAAAAGATGATGCTACTAATAAAAAGCCTGCAGTACCTAATTAACATGAAGATTCTTTCCATAACTGGATGATCAAATGCAGTGCAAAGTAATACAGTAGAATCTCTCTAATGCGACCACTTAATGAATAAACATGGGTGTCTTTATAAGCAGGTGGTTGCCTAATGCATGACAAAAGTAATGCAGAAAGCTCCTTTTATCATGCATTAAGCTACCACCTGCATCTAGCACCTAAAGTTATTCCTCTTTTAGGTGGTCGCATTAGCAGGATTTTGCTGTATATTATTATCTAGTCCTAATATCATATTAGTTTACTCTAAACTGGCCATACTTGTTTCAATCTATACCCAGACAAGAGGATTTTTAATACAAACAGTGCAGAGTCTGGATCAGAGGACTCCTATAGGAGCCTCAGGCCCTGGACCAGCGGGTAATGTAAGAAATAATGGCATCATGATACGTTTTCAAGTGTAATTTTTATACCCGCACATGAACATATGAATTTTTTGATGTGGCAGAAAGTGTAGAATTATATCTATATTATCTCATCAGCAATCACAGCAGACCCTAATCAGACGGCCCCTAAAGGAGCCATCTGATCTGGGTCTACTCTGTTTGCAAAGGCACAGAAAGGTGTATTTATGAAGTAAAGAGTTAAACATCAATTCTCTATTTTTTGATGTTCATTATTGAATATGAACAAATATTGTAACCCTTTACGCCATGAATATTCAAGGAAGAAATCATGTATGATTATGAATGAATATATCAATTTGCTTAACCCTTCGCTTGCTATTCACGTCAATATACCTACCTGTAAATAGTGAAGACCCAGATGAGACAGCTCCTGTAGGAGCTGTCTCATCAGGGTCTGCACTATTTACAAGTTGATTGTGCAACCAGTGCACTCCACAGCAGTGATTGCACAGCGAAATACTTGTACACAGTGAAGATATATGTAATTATACAACAGGGCATGGGTAAAGAAGGAGAAATGTATTTTAAAATTCAGCAAGCGAGGGTTAATATTTATAATGGCATATGAACAAGAAAAGTTTTGGCTTTGTAATGTAGAATAATATCTATATACCGGTAATTCCATTTTTAGCAAACAGAGCAGATGCTGATCAGATGACTCCCACAGGAGTCATTTGAGCTGGGTCTGCTCTATCTGCAAGGCCATAAAAGGTCTATCTATAGAAACTAACTAATAATCAATCTAATCCCATTTGGGATCTTGATGTAAAGACACCTTGGGTAGGCCTCCCAATACCCCAATTAACTCTTTCCTCTATGTAAATGCATTTTCACACATTTGCAAACAGAGTAGACCCAGACCAGAAGGCTCCTATAGGAGTCATCTAATCAGAATCTGCTCTGTTTGCTTATGAAATTATTATAATAGATCTGACTCTACATAAGCTAATAAATATTCATTATGTCATTATTTCTTACATGAATATTGAACAGGTAACGGGTTTAAGCCCTATCCAGGATTGCTTTGGATCAGGATCCAAAATGTGATTCATAAAAACAAATTCACATGTTTCTGTCAAAAGTACCTGTAGTGTAAGTTATTTTTAAACAGCCTGTTATTTTTCTGCTTGTGTATTATACATTATCTCTACCAATAAGATTATATTTGGAAGCATTTGGTACCCTGCCAAAGACCTGGGCAACATCTGTAACCTTTAACCCTTTGAATGCTGAATTACAGTGAAGTCCATCGGTGATTATCGTATGGAGTTCAACCGGTATGAAAGGCATAAATTTGGTAGTGAACTTTGACAAAAAAGTACAAACCATGATCTGAGTGCTTCTAAAGGAACGCTCTGACCAGGATCCACACCGTTTGCAAATGCCAGTGCATTTGTTTCCCACATTCAAAGGGTTAACCTGCTCTGAAACTTGCTGTCTGCTCAAACTCGTGCTTTCTGCATGCATTAGAATCATTTTTTGGTTCATTATTAGCCAGGTGTCATACAGCCTGGACCCTAATCCAACATAGTTATTTAGCATAATATATGATCTAGATCCAAACTTTTTTTCTTCTAAATTTATGTAAAATTCTCTTAACTTTGGAATGGCCTATATTTAGTACTAGAATTCTTACTCTGTTTCGTCGTTTGTGAATGACAGCTCTCCCTCTACTGGTTCATAGTCCTTCCCACCTTTGGCGCTCCCATCGATACAGCGGTATGGAATCCTAACTGTGCCACGAGCCCCTGAAGATCTTACAACTCTGATATCATACTCTCCTACAGCCTCAGAGATTGTCTCCTCTTCATGTTCATAATGGAAGATTCCCGGATGATCGTCATCAAGAATCATGACAGTAGCCAGATATGGTGTGCCAAATTTTGCTAAGGTGCTGCTGCTGCTTTCAAACAAACCATCAGGGTCACCAATTCTGAGGTTGCTCAACTTAACGTAGAAGTGCTCATCTTCTTCAAATACATCATCATCAATAACTGTGATTGGAAACTGCTTATGAGTCTCCATTGGGTAAAAGACAAGGGTGCCTTCAGTAAATTCAAAATCAGACCCAGCATTGGCGGTTCCATCTTCTGTTTTGAAATCCACATACAAGGTTTTGTTCAGATCACCCCCAGCTCTGGAAACAGTGACACTAAATGTGCCAACATTTTCCATAACAGTGTAGTGTCCTGGATCAAAAAATACCTGTGTAATGTCTTCATCAAATTCAACTTTAATGTCCTCTAAGCTTGCTTTCTTCTCGATTTTGGATTTCTTAATTACATTTCCTCCACCAGTTAACTTGCGTGTTGCTTGAATTCTGTAGAAAGCTCTACTTTTTGGGCCACGATTGATAGCTTCAAGTTCTGCCATTTCTTCTAGGGTTTTCATGTCTGTATTTGGATTCTTTTTTCTCAGATCCCTTAAGATATCCATGAACTCTCTACGATGGTTTTCAAACTCTCTAACTTCTGAGTCTGCTTCAGTATACTTGAACATTACTTCATCGCCTACATGATTAGCCTTTCCCATTTCAGTGTCACCTTCGCTGGAAATTACAACTCCCCTTTCTTTTCCTGATCGGTATCTTTTTGAGAGAAACTTGTAAAAGAAGATCTTCTTATCAGCAATGTAGGCTGTTAAAATTGTTAATGGAAAGAATAAGAAAGTCAGTACACCTTCCCAAATATCCACAACTCCATAAGAGGAAATGGACAGAATGAAATACAACCATAGATATGCGAAAACACTCCAAGTGGCTGTAATAACAAACACACGAAGATGTTTCACCCTTCGGATTTCTCCCTCTGGTAGACATGAAACACATATAGCTATAATGATGAAAAGATTAAAGGCTGCGCTACCAACAATTGTACTTGGACCAAGTTCTCCAGCTTTGAAATTTTGCAAGCTTACTTCTAAAACGGACAACAAAATTTCTGGAGCAGAAGACCCGAGGGCCATCAAAGACAGATTGGAAACTGTCTCATTCCAAATTCTGACCATTACAACTTGGGTCTCTCCATCAGGACGTTTAATTACAACGCTTTTCTCTTTTGAAGTGATGACTTCAATGGCAGCCATGAACCTGTCTGCAATAATGGATACACCAAGAAACATGTATACCATTGCAGCCATATACACCGTTGCACGGGCAGCTTTGTCACCAACACTTAAATCCCCAATAGGGGTCCACAGGGGCAACACCATCCCCTTTTTACACTGGGCCACATCCCTGGTACAGACTTTGTCTTTAACAACTGGACTAATGGTGGTTGTGTTGGTGGCCCCAGCCATGTCCATGACAGCAATGGCTAGTAGAAGCCAAACCGAAGCTCGTACAAACATCCACCCCATTTTGGATCCAACTTATGTCTCTACTGAAAATAAAATCAAGATGTTCTTGTTATACATTCTTGCAGAGCTACAGATAAAGGTGCGTACCCCAATACTAAAATCGTCATTTCTACACCAAATCCTATACTGTGACCACTCTTTAGAATCGTCATAAAGAGACGATTCTAAAGAGTGGTCACAGTATATGTCTAAGGATTTGGTGGAGAAATAAAGGAGCTGTTCTTGAAAATGTTTTAATTTAATCACCTTAGCTCTGATTCATGAACCGAATCGTTCCTTTCAACAGGTATCAAACCATTATCATGCCTGAAACAACAATGTCTTCTCAAACTCTGTCTGAACTGCTACATTTTTCATTTCCAATTCATTTTCACTCGGAGAAACTTTTGTCCGAGCGTCAAAAAACTTGGTTCCTGATAAGAGATCAGCATCTCATGTAGATCCAAGTTTTTTTGCAAAAGTCAGTCAAGTCATCATCGACAGGTTAGAGATAAATACATAGGAACTGTACTACAAGAAGATGACTTCCAACTATTGCAAATGATGTAGTGATAAAATACCTGTCACAATTTGTCATATTATATCAGGGTCTGAATTGTTGTCAAACTGAACAGAGAAACACTAAAGATTCTTTTAACCCTTTCCCTCATATAAACGTGTTTTCACGCATTATGCAAACAGAGTAGACCCAGATCAGACGGCTCATAGAGGAGCCGTCTTTATCAGGGTCTACTCTGTTTGCTAATGGAACTTGAAAGATATGTTTCTTGTCTTTCTAAAATGGCTACAAAGTTCCACCTTCCATATTTCATTATAACTATTTTCTCCATGAATATTCAGTAGGTATTGAAAATTGGAATAAATATAGAACAGGGAAAGGGTTAACTCATTACTCCGTAAATACACCTTTCTAGACCTTTGAAAACAGAGTAGACCCAGATCAGACGACTCCTATAGGAGTCATTTGATCAGGGTCTGCTGTTTGTTTATGAAAAAATATAGGTAATCAGATATAATTCTACAGCTTCTGCGATGGTTAAAAAAAATATCTGTGTTTGTGTGCCATTATAAAAAAAAATAATCTGATCAGTGATCAATAATCATGATTTCATTCTTTTTCTTACATTCATGAATATTCACAGAGTAAAGTGTTAAGTAGCAAATAGCATACTATCAATAACAAAGCAAATGTATACATCTGTTTATAAACTTCCTCAAAGTGGTGGCTTATAACAATCTGTTTCATGCTTTGAAAACTCAACACATGCTTTATCGACTGTGCTAAACAGTGGTTTATATTACAGCGTAACAACACCTAACGTTAGTCGCTAAACAAATGAGACAACATTTGCTTTTTTCACCTTATAAATGCCTTTCTTGCATGAATATTAATAATGAAATAATGACATCATACGTATCAAGTAGATTTACCTTTTATTAATAATAGCATATGAACACTGAAAGTTATAAAATTTGGTAACTGCTGCATGAATCGTACCATATCTATATTGCTTCATAAGCAAACTGAGACCTTGAGCAGAAGGCTCCTACAGGAACCGTCTAAAAATGGTCTTCTCTGTTAGCAAAGGCTTTTAAAGTAGCATCTGTGGTGTTTAGTGTTATAGTCTTACCACTAGTGGTTTGTTCACAATATTTCCTCTCTAATTCTCTGTAAATCGATGAATGATACTGTACTGAGGTCAAACATAACTTTGTTCTGGTCTTAGTATATCCAATTTTACATAAAGTATTTGCTTTTCGCGTACGTAAATCCAATACAATATGCTACATAAACATAAATCCACTTACTATCCGTGTTAATATAACCGAACGAGAACCGAAAGTTAACTCCTGTGTGAATATCGTACACGAACCTTCAGAGAGGCTGACAGCAACCAACAGATGCAGCGCGTGCGATTATCACCGATATAAACTCCGCACAAGTTAATCACCACGTGATCTAGAAAAAAATCATTAATGTTTGCAATTTCCAAAATTTCCTGAAACAGTTTTTAAGTCATACTGACAAAATGGTCTTTACTTGCAACGAAGCTGTTGTTCCGTCCACCAGCAGCCGCATCTGTCACTCTGTGCTAAATATGGGCATTGTGGGATAGTGATACAGCGCCACTATGATTTTTTACGGGAGATAACTCAGATATTTGAACGCAATGGCATATATAGATACAGAAGAGTTACTGCGCTTAGAAAACTATTAATGGTTAGTAAATACAGTAAAACCTCTGTCTAACGGCCACTAAATTACATTAAGTATTTTGTGTAAAATGTAGGTGACTGCTTAAAGCAAGGTGAAAGTAAAACAGAACGCTCCTATAGGGGCGTTCAGTTTTACTTTCACCTTGCTTTAAGCAACCACCTGCCCTAGATACCAACTAATTAACACAATTTAGTGGCCATTATATAGAGAGGCTTTGCTGTACAGTAAAACCTCGACAATTCGAAATTTTAGTTAAGAATAATTAACCCATATCCACGACCAGACTCACATTTGCAAAAAGCTTGGATTCAGATAAAACAAAGACCTATGATAATGTCTTATCATAGGTCTTTGGATAAAACGTCTAGTAACTCGACGTCTCATCAGGATCCAAGCTGTTTGGCACTGGGTCAATTTAGATTATAAAAACTTCTTCGAATCGGAAGTAGTCAAATTTGCGCCATATTTAAAATGAGCAGACAAATATTTTTCACAGCAGGGTATATATATAGAGAGAGAGTCGTACAGAATTTTCACCCTGCATTAACCCATTAGGACCTCATATAACTAACGCCTTTTTGGCACCACTGTAGAAGTCTCTTTTTGAAACATTACATTTTCCTTGTTTCTATTTAATGCTCCTTTTCGGTAGATTTATTCAAAGATTATGGGTTTAAATATAACGACCCTGATTAAAATAGTGTAGACCCTGATCAAACTGCTCCTGCTTGGACAGTTCCAACAGGGTCTGCACTATTTGCCTATGTCCGTCTGTCCGAATACTTGCAATTAGAGGATACCTTTTCATATAATTGTTTCATTTATATTTTCAGATTTTTTGTTCGTTTAATAATTACGTTTCTTTACGTTAAATACACTTTGTTTATAGAACACATTTAACCCTTATCCTGCCGAAAAAAATGTGTTTGCCTAAAATCTGATAAGGTATATTTTTCATTAACCTCCGATTCCTTAATGCATTTAGTAAACAATAGTTGAGATAATAGTACAGCAGAACCTGTCTTAAGGGAACATCAAAAAGAGGTACAAGTATGGGCCTGTAAGGCAGGTAGTAGCTTAATGCAGGTCAAAAGTAATGCAGAAAGCTCCTATAGGAGCTTTCTGCATTACTTTTGACCTGCATTAAGCAACTATTTGATTTTAAAAACTCCTATATTCAATAAATGGATGGTCGCTTAAGACAGGTCCTACTGCATTAGGAATATATAGACAGAGAAAGCATTTTAGATACGTTTTGCACAATTGTTAATAACAAAGTGAAAATAAACCAATATAAAATAATGAACACAGCCCACACGAAATAGTAAGCATGCCAACCCCACAGCTGTACAATGCAAACACAATCCAAGAAATGGTAATTCTTCAATCAAACAATTAAAAACTGGAATTACCTCCCACAAGACATTGTAGCAGCACAATCGTTTGAAATATTCATAAACAAAATGCCAAGGCAACCCGGCATCAATCCAAGAAGAAGAAGAAGAAGAAGAAATACTAATTGCCTGAGTGACAGCCAGGATCCTGATGAGACTCTCGTAGAATACTGTTGCACCACACCACATTATCACCCAGGGAATTGGAGTAATATTTTCCATTATCAATTTCAGGAGGATGCTTTCATTGGACCATCATAGTCATCCTCATCCTCATCATCATCCCAGTCATTATTCATCATCATCACCATTGGCAACAATAAAAGCTAACAAAAATATAGCGTCATGATGAAAACAAACCCACAGCTAATTGATATTCATATACATGTACATGTAGTCACGATTTCTTACACAAATATTCATGAAGTAAAGGGCTGTGTACTCTGACAAGTATCCACACAGCTATCCATTCATTAAAATATACAACACTTTATTATCTAACATGTTTACCCTTTTCGCTGGCAAGGCCATGTCTGTGATTAACTATGCAAACAGTCTGGGTCCAGTTGAGACGCAGAGCAACGCGGCACCTCATCAGGAAACCAACTGTTTGTTACTGTGGTAATGTTGTTTTTTTCTAAAGATAAAGCGGAAAAAAATAAATAAACGAAAATTGTAGCAGACGACAATGTTGCAGACGACAATATCTGGCAGCGAATCAGTAAATCTGACACAATAAGATTTCATGCTGCAGCAGATCTGGTTCTGCACAGATTGCAAAATGCTATTAGGATATTGCTTCTTACGACACACAACAGTAGACTGCATGTATATAGACAGTCAAGCCTAGTCCTGGGTCCGAGGTTATAAAACTTCTGAGTCTGAGATCATTCTCAAGTATCTGATTGGTCAGATTCTGAGCTTGCTTGAGAATGATCCCAGACTCAGTACTGTTATGTATACGCGACCTGACTGGTACAGACGTTTACAAACGGTTTGCTTCCAGATAAGATGCCGGGTAATTCGGTGTCTCATCAGGATCCGAGCCTTGTGCAACTAGAAGGTCAATTGTTTCTCAAAAGCTTGAACGAGCCTGTAGTAGGTAAATGCTGCTAAAGATCGGAGTTTAAGCAGATATCATTTTTACACCAGGATAAGGTTGAAGCAATGTACAAATGTAGTCGATGATAACCGTAACAAGAAATATCTTTTAAAAAAGATATTCAGCGGCATTCAAATATTGACACAATGTACAAAACAATCTCTGCAATATTTATTTCAATGTTTGGAGATTCTACTAGTACAGAGAATTAGATCTACGAAGGGTTGCATGTTATTATACTAGCAGAGAAGCATGCAATGAAAATGAATTGGAGTAGAAGAAGCATTTATTGAAATATTTCAAGTTGCTTTTATAGGAAATCACTTTTAAAATGTACGATGTCAAAGTAATGTTTTAAAACTATCTCAAGTTAGTTCTTTAGTTTACCTTTTATAAAATGTACATGAAAGCGCTTATGTTTGTATTGATATGAAGATAAGAAATTGAATACACTTTAAAGCATAAAGTTTTTGTTTGTGCAGAGTCTGTAATTCCATAAAGAACTGTATTTATTTAGCCTAGATCAACGCTTTAATCGACTTGTGTGCATCATCATTAATGACATCATTAACTGAATCTACATGTATTTTTAAAACAATATAACCTACTCTATGAGCCCCAGCCCCATGTGATAGAGCCATAGTAATAGCCTTCAGTAAGTAACTTTATATCAAAGAGAGCCAACAACCAGAGTCTCGGTGCTTTGGTCGGGGATAGTAATTAATACTATTAATAGTAATACCACTATTCTAATATACTAAACAACCCTTCTTCTTGATTTCCTATAGCACTGCCTGTGAATTATGGTGGTTTCGGCAAACTACCTGTTCGTCAAAGTGGACTTATGATCAAATGTTGTATTAATTGATAGCAAAATGATAGTAAAGGTTTGAAAGTTTAATAGAGGTTTCGACAAGCTGGTAATATTGCCCAGCAACATTACCATGAGGTGATAAATATCAGCACATCAGTACTTTGATTTTATGGGAATTTCCAGGTCTTAAAATCTATTTTAAGAACAGAACTTTCGACAGTCGACAGTCTTCGGTCCCATGCTAAATATATGCGTAAATAATTACTTTCTGTACTATATGGCGTTTTGACTGAACTTTAAGAAGTTTATAGAACATGTCTGTGTAACATGGTCCCTTACATGTGTTGTGATTATGTTAATTATTGCATTGAATTCAAATTGCGAGGCCGAAGCAGCTAATTATCATAAAACATGGTGTTTGAAATAACTTCAATATCATAATAATTACCCCAGGAAATTCGACACGTTAGTAGACTGTATATCAGAATTTTACATAGTTTCGCAATGTGTAGAGGCATATAAAAAGGTTGTATGCCAGTCAAGGTATTCACTAATGAAAATACAGTTTACAACTAGGTCATATGCAAATTACAATGTAACAGTTTCTCATTGGTGGAAAACTAGAACAAAAGTGAAAATAGACAGCTAGCCGCTGAAAAAGAAAGTCTAAACGGCCTCATATCACTCACTTGGCGGACATTCACTTGCTATTCAATAACCGAAATAATCGAAAATGTATGAAACTCAAAGAAAGTTACAATATACATGTCGGATAGGTCTATTACCTTTGACCCGACTATGGTCATAGTGGTATGAATACAATAAAACCCATCTAAAGCGACATCAGGGATATATAACTGTGTCATAAATGCAGGTAGTAGCTTAATGCAGGACGAAAGTAATACAGAAAGCTGATTGCAGGACGAAAGTAATGCAGAAAACTAATACAGGACGAAAGTAATGCTGAAAACTAATACTCCATGGACGAAAGTCATGCAGAAAGCTAATAATGGACGAAAGTAATGTAGAAAGCTAATGCAGAACGAAAGTAATACAGAAAGTTGTACAGAAAGCTCCTATATTAGCCATTTGCATTACTTTCGTCCTGCATTAAGCACCCACTCGCTTTCAAAAACACGTTTGTTCATTACATGAACGCTTTAGAGAGGTTCTACGGTACACTGTACTTGAAAAAGGAGATTGATGCGTACAGTAAAACCTCTCTATAACGGCCACTAAATTGTGTTAATTAGTTGGTATTTAGGGCAGGTGGCTGCTTAAAGCAAGGTGAAAGTAAAACAGAACGCTCCTATGAGGAGCGTTCTGTTTTACTTTCACTTTGCTTTAAGCAGCCACCTGTCTTTAACACAAAATACTTGATGTAATTCAGCGGCCGTTATAGAGAGGGTTTACTGTATTATCAATATCAAGCCATTTAGAAATATGACAAAATATTTTTCCAAATTAAATCCGACAGTTCAAAATTTTGATAAATGTTCATTCCTTTTGTTCGCTTCAGTTTCAAAGTCATTTTCAAAATATTGGATAATTTCAAGCTATATAAAATGAGATTATTTACAAAAGTGTATGCAAAATAGAAAATAACGAGCAATGTAATTAGATGAATAAATAAATGTATAAAGACCTTTATTTCCTCTTTTACAGACGCGCATACAGACACTATAAACAAAACATCCAACCACAACAAATACGAACTACACAATAACAAGTCTATATCAAGTCATATCACCCTTTACCTCATGAATATTCATGTAAGAAATAAGAAACACCCATGAATACTAATCAATTATGACATATGGATACTGGAAGTGTAGACTCGTATCTACATGTATATAAGTTCATAAACAAATTGAATAGATCCTGATCAGACGGCTCTTACAGGCACCGTATGCACTGGATCTATTCTGTTTGCAAAAGCGTTAAAATGAGTCTCTACCCAGGGTCCATGCTTATAAAGCTTTTTAGTTGAGTCTGAGATCGTTCTCAAGCTTTTGATTGGTCAGATTTGAGTTCTCAAGCTTTTGATTGGTCAGATTTGAGCCTTTGGCTCAAATCTGGCCAAGCAAAAACTTGAGAACGATCTCAGACTCAGCTAAAAGTTTTATAAGCATGGACCCAGGTAAAATATACAGTTGAGCTTCGAATTCGGATAACTCGAACTTCGGGATAACTCGAACAAAAAGTTCAGTCCTTCCAAAACTTACAAAACAGAATTAATAACTAAATGTTATCGCCACAGATATCTAGAAACACATGTGACAGTTTAATACAGGTCTAAAGTAATGCTGATAGCTCCTACAGGAGCTTTCAGCATTACTTTAGATCTATATTAAGCTATGTCCTTGAGAACTTGTTCATTTTAGAAACCGGATGACTCGAACTTCTGTTATCTCGAACTAATATGTATGGTCCCTTGAAGTTCGAGTTATCGAAGTTCAACTGTAGATACAAGGTCTACTCACTGCCCCTGCATACAGTAAACAAAGAAACATGGCTGCACATTAACCCTTTTTTCAAAGTGGAATAGCCCATCATTGTTTATTGATATAGGCCATACAGTATGAAAGGGGACATTTTTAGGCCAGGATTTTGAATGACAAACAGGGCAAACCCTGATCAGAGGGTTCCTCTGGGAGACCTCTGATCTGGGGTCTACAATGTTTGCAAATGACAGGGCACTCGTTTTACGCATTCAGAGGGATAATAAGGGTAACCAATACATTAATGTACGAAGAAAATAAAAATAGGAAAACGCTTTTTACAAGCATTGTTTGTGAGTTATTGAAACTATGTGGTTGAATTTATGGATCAATAATTAGAATAGAATGAAATTTCAGAATGATTAAGCTCACATAATAGCAAGCCACTGTTGTGCATATAAAAGCGATATATTTTACTGGTGAATTAAACATTTGAATTCGGAGTATGACAGGCTTAAATTTACAAGAGGGTTTTGAATGACATACAGTGCAGACCTAATCAGAGGACTCCACCTGGAGCCCCCACCCCATTGCGTCCAAAACTTAAATGGTTTTCCGCGTTCAAAGGGTTTAACCCTTTCCCTGTTCTATGTTAATTCCCAAGTTCAATACCTACTGAATATTCATGGAAAAAGTACATGTAGTTACAACGAAAAATTGAATGCGGAACATTGTAGCCGTTTTAGAAACTAAAGAAACATATATTTCATATTCCATTAGCAAACATAGCAGACCCTGATCAGATGGCTCCTATAGGAGCCGTCTGATCTGGGTCTAATCTGTTTGCAAATGCGTGAACACATGTTTATATGATGGAAAGGGTTAAACATTTCAATTCATAAATATCTATAGTTGAACTCTTGAATTGATTTTAAAAGTATCAGATGGTAAATATGTACAGTAGAGTCCGTCTTAAGCGTCCACCAAAAATAAGTCCAATTATTGGTATGTAGGACAGGTGGTAGCTTAATGCAGGTCAAACGTAATGCAGAAAGCTCATATATGAGCTTTCTGCATTACTTTTGCCCTGCATTAAGCATTCGCCTGCTTTTAAGACTCCTATATTCTATAAATAAATGACCGCTTAAGACAGGTTCCTCTGTGTATATACTGTATCTTTGCATAATGTTACAGTTGACTGGTTTTCGATATTTTATCCACTTCACTTTTTGTAATTAGAATGATAAACAGTTTGGATCCTGATGAGACGTCGAGTTATTCGGCGTCTCATCTGGATCCAAACTGTTTGCAAATGTATACACCACCCGCCCATAGCAGACTAAAGGTTAAACACATAGAGCAAACTTTGATAAGACTGCTCCAATATCAAGATCTGCTCTGTTTGCAAAGGCATTACTCTTTGTACTCACGGAGTAAAGGGTTAAAACAAGAACCAATGAAATTCAGAAATTACAGTTTTCTGCGTACTTTTCTATCAGACTTCCTTTGAGAAACCGCTGTAGAGCGGGTTACTGTAGTGTATACAGTAGAACCTGTCTTAAACGGCTATTTTATAATTGAATATACAGTAAAATCTCTCTATAACGGCCACTAAATCACATCAAGTATTCTGTGTTAAAGACAGGTGGCTTCTTAAAGCAAGGTGGAAGTAAAACAGAACGCTCCTATACTTTCACCTTGCTTTAAGCAGCCACCTGCCCTAAATACCAACTAATTAACACAATTTAGTGGCTGTTATAGAGAGGTTGTACTGTAGGAGTCTTACAAGGCAGGTGGTTCCATAATGCAAGGTAAAAGTAATATTGTACATTACTTTTGACCTGCGTTAACCTACCGCATGCCTTACAGACATACGTAATTACTTAATTAGACCTCTTTTTGATGACCGCTTAATACAGGTTATACTGTATACAATAAAATCTTAATGCCTATAACTCTTAAACAAGTAATGTTACTGGTCTGTAAGGCAGATGGCAGACAGATTAATGCAGAGTGAAAATCATACAAAAAGCTCCTCTAGCAACCTCCTGCATGATTTTCACCCTTCTTTAAGCAGTCATGTCTAAAACGTTATAAATTCTTCTTCGCTAAAAACTCTAGATAACCAGGTTTAACTGTACAACATCTCGAAGCATATCGTTGACATCAGGTTGTATACTAAATTGCTATGGCATTTCCCCTTGTCTTCAATGGGGTATAACCACTTTTTTCTCTTTGATGTTCTCCTGGAATCATTCAAACACAGTTATTTCAGTCGTCCATAACCCATTTCCCACCCACATTAGATAATGGAAGAGAATTTACATTATACAATGGTGGTATTTTTAGGACACGCACTTATTTGTTTTTAATAAATCATTTCGTATTTCAGTTGGAGTCATAGCTGGTCATTTTCATCTTGCATTCGGATAGAATGTGGTGATTACAATAAGCTGTAACTCTTTGAATGCTGGCCTCAAGGTTATAAAACCTTTTGCTTGAGTCTGAGGTCATTCTCAAGCATCTGATTGGTCAGATTTTGAGCTTGCTCAGACTCTAACCAACCAGATATTTGAGAACGATCTCAGACCCAGACTCAAAGGTTTTATAACGTTGGGCCAGGATACGAGTGTACAGATATTTGGAAACTGTGGATCCAGATAAGTAGAATGTTTATAGAAGAGCCACCTGACCAGGGTCTGCACTGTTTGTCATTTAACATATTCTAAAACGTTATACCCTTTAAAAGACACGGACTCTATTGCAACTGACGATGGACCGTTCCATTTTGAAATTGCAGCAATGAAAGGGATACAGCGTGTAAAAGATGGAGTAAATGTGTGAGCAATTAACTAATAATAACACATCATTAGTTTAACCCTTTCCCTGTTCAATATTCCTGTAAGAAATAATGCCACCATAAATATGTAATAGCTGATACTTTTATAATGTAAACGTTTCAAGGAAAATTTTGCATTGACAAAAACTGTCGAACCAGATCTTTACCATACTAAAATCAAACGGAGCAGACCCTGATCCTATAGGAGCCGTCTGATCTGGGCCTACTCTGTTTGCTGCAAATGCGTGTCAATACGTTTTATATGAGGGAAAGGGTCACCAGACAAAACACGTAATAATAGGCAGGGGCGTCATATACTATCATATAGCAAACAGTATAACATCTCTGTTTCTGTTCCCAAGTTGGTCTACGTATCCATTCTTTGGATAAAGTTATTAAAGTACATATATATATATAAATACAGTCGAGTCTCGCTAATACGACCACTCAAACGAATTCTAGTTCTGGATTTTTAAAATACATGTAGGCGGTAGCTCGATGCAGGACAAACGTGGTGAAGAAAGCTTCTGCGAGAGCTTTTTGTATCACGTTTTCCCTGCATTAAGCAACCACCCAATTTTACGCTCGCCTATGTTTGGCAGCTCTTCTGTGTATGGCCTATCTCTTTAATCATTTCCCTGTTTAAACCCACGAAAGAAATAATGGCGTCATGAATATTAATGAGTTTTTATAATGGCATATTAACACAAGATATTTTGGTATAGGTAGAAATTGTAGAGACGTATGAGATCAATTATAATTTCATAAGCAAACAGAGCAGACCCTGATCAGACGGCTCCTAGAGGAACCGTCTGATCTGGGTCTACTCTGTTTGCAAACGCGTGAAAAAGCGTTTACAATAGTTAAACTTGCAAAAAGTGTTGATCAAGACTTGGCAAAAGGTGTTGATCCAGATTTAGCTTACGACTATTTCTGTGAATCATTCTACATGGAAATTGTTCACATTCACCGGCCGGTACTGGGTTACTTACTGACTCGGTTCGACTTTTAGATAGATCTTGATTAAGCATCGGCTGTTGCGGTTACTGACCAGGGCTTAGATCTACACAGTTTGCTCGTAATAGTACATCTCATTCTGAAGCAAGAATTGTTGGTTGATGTTGTCTACATGAAGGCGTCAAGTTCCATTGAGCAGTTTTCCTTCGACAGCTTTGTAATTCTAATCACAAATTAGAGGTTTATCTATGTAGTCTAGATCTATTCTCAGAAATTATATCTGATAATTTGTCGCACGTGTTCACACTGGGCGAAGTCTTACATGGATATTCATCAGGTAAAGGGTTAACCCATTCCCTCATATAAACGTGTTTTCACGCATTTGCAAACAGAGTAGACCCAGATCAGACGACTCCTATTGGAGCCGTCTGATCAGGGTCTGCTCTGTTTGCTCATGGAATTTAATGGATTGGGTTCTTTACTTTTTAAAACGGCTACAATGCTCCACCTTCAAATGGCTACAATGCTCAACCTTCCATATTTCATATAACTATTTTGTCCATGAATATTTAGCTGGTATTGAATTTGGAATAAACATAGAAAGGGGAGGGGTACCCCCGCCTCTCCTCAGATGAGGTCAGTTGAACAATTTATGGGAGCTGAAGAATTCGTGATGCCATTTGCTAACAGTGTATGGATCCAAATGAGACGCCGAGTAACACAGGATCCAAACTTGATACTGACCATTCTACATTTTCTCATATGGCCAAATGTGCTCATATATCGTAATGCAAAATTAAGCTAATCAATATTCATAAAGAGGGTGAAACCCCGACTGTGTATCAGCGATATAGATCAAGGGGCACGTGAAAGAACTAACTATCCAGCAGCGAATTCTTCTGTGTCGGATTCATCACGCTGGTGCTAGAATAACACACATACAGTAAATACCCTTCTAAACAGGACGTTAAATTCAGTAGAATTATCGATCTGGAAGAGAGGTGGCAGCTTAATGTAGGGTGGAAGTCATGCAGAAAGCTCCTCTAGGAGCTTTCTGCATGCCTTTTACCCTGCATTAAGCAGTCACCTGTCTGAGAGTATCTGAAATATTCTCTACTAGAATTCCGGTTTAGAGGGGTTTGACTGTTTTCCTCAACCCTTACCAACCTATGACAAAAGTATTGTTTGCTCAAATTATGACCGTGTATACATTCGACTATAGCAAAACCACTCTAATGCGACCAGCAAAAAGAGACACATTTCACAGTGGCAGAGGCAGGTGGTAGCTTAATACAGGACGAAAGTTATGCAAAAAGCTCCTATAGGAGCTTTCTGCATAACTTTCGTCCTGCATTAAGCAACCACATGTTTATAAAGACAGGTATGTTTATTCATTAAGTGGCCGTATTAGAGGGGTAGAACTACTGTACTTCCGATTCGATCATTTTGAGAAACCTTTGACCGTGTGTCACTGATGAGACATCGAGTTACTCAGCTTCTCACAGTCCTGGATCCACGCCATTTGCAATGCGAGTCAGAGTCGCGTTTTGCGGGAGTAGAGTTGATATGAGTAATAACATTGTATAGACAAGACCTTCAATTTGAAAATTAGCTTCATTCAAAATACCTATTTAGGTGAGTTAACTTTTAAATGGAAGTTAACCCTGTCATGCTAAGCGCGACTTGACTCGTATTTGCGAAAAGTTTGGATCAAGATGAGACGCCGAGTAACTCGGCGTCTCATCAAGATCCAAACTGTTTGATGCTCGGTCAACAATTTCTCAAACACTTGTAAAACAAGTAAGTAAAAAGTGCAAGTGATCAGAATTTGGCGATGTATTATTTCAGCACCATAAGGGTTAAACTAGGTTATACAAACCAAACATATCCATTATTTAACAGACGGTGCCATAATAAAATGAACATGTATTTAGATTTATTAAATGTTTTCCTAAGCGTTTGGACCCAGAGAGAGAATAATCGTGTGACTCGTCAGAATATTAACATATTGGCTTATGCAGATTTCGTAGAACATTTGAAACAAAACTGCACACCTTTTTTTTTTTCTTTTTTTTTTTAAAAAAGACGACAACTTTTGTAGACGAAAGTTAATCAGAGATCGAAATGCTAAAACAGCAAGTATGTGAGCCTCATTGGCTCAGTGGCATGGCAACCGCCTCTCAATGTGTAGGTTGTAAGTTCCGATCTCAGGGGAGGTCCACACCTTTCCTTGTTCTATTTATTTTAATGTAATACATGCGCTATTAAAGACAGGTTTGTTCGATACCAAACCAGCAGTCTTGTCTGGTAACAAAAATAATACAAACACATTATATTTAGCGAGCAAAGCACTTCTATTCAAGATTCATTTAATGATACTCGTGTATGTATATTGTATGTGATAATAATATGAATAAACATCACTCAAACAATCGAGGGATATTGTTAGATAGTCTCCCTTGAATATCTTTGATATCTTTGCACTGAATTAGTGAGTTTGACTAAAATTTATCGAAAGATAATAATATTTGTCAATCCTTTCTTTAAGTTGACTGTAACTCTGTTGAATGAACTATATTTAATATTTAGAGTCTATTAAGGAAACTACGGTGGCACTAAGGTGACATATGCAAGATTTTTTTTCAAGTTTGTTTTCCCGAGATAATTTTTTTTATTATCTCGAGAATACGAAAAAAAAGTTCGTTTTTACGAGATAATTTTTTTTATTATCTCGAGAAAACGAAACAAAGTTCGTTTTCCTGAGATATTTTTTTTTATTATCTCAAGAAAACGAAGTAGTTCGTTTTTACGAGATAAAAAAATTTATTATCTCGAGAAAACGAAACAAAGTTCGTTTTCCTGAGATAATTTTTTTTATTATCTCAAGAAAACGAAGTAGTTCGTTTTGACGAGATAAAAAAAATTATTATCTCGAGAAAACGAAAAAAGTTCGTTTTCATGAGATAATTTTTTTTATTATCTCAAGAAAACGAAGTAGTTCGTTTTAACGAGATAAAAAAAATTATTATCTCGAGAAAACGAAATAGTTCGTTTTAACGAGATAAAAAAAATTATTATCTCGGGAAAACGAAACAAAGTTCGTTTTCCTGAGATAATTTTTTAAGTCGTGCGCACGACTTAATAAGCCAATCAGAACCCTCCGTCAGAGTCAATTGTTCATCTATGGGGTTTCTCGTTTCCCGCTTAGCGAGGCTCGATAGATTTGCAAACACTCTTGACCTAGATCAGACAACAAGTAACAAGCGTCTGATCAGGATCTAAGCTGTTTGATACTCGGGCAATATAATTTTCCCAAAGTAAGCGAATCAGAAGAAGTTACGAATTTATGTGGAAGTGAATTATTTTTGCTGCGTGATTGCTGCATTTTATCACCACTTTTGCAAACAAAGAAGACCCGCATCAGACAGTTCCTATAGGAGCTACCAGATCAGGGTCTATTAGGCTATGTTTCCTTAGAAAATGTCATAAATCAAGACTTTAACTTTCTATGCCAGAGTAGGCCCTGAACAGATAGCTCCTGAAGGATTTGTCTAACCAGGGTCTTCTATGTTTGCTTAGAACATATACTAAAATATAGAATATAGGCTAGATCTACTTCCTCAAAAATCTTATCAGTTTGCTCCTAAATAAATATTTATTATATCGGTATATTCATAGTGATGGGGCCTTTCACGAATAGTCATGTTGGAGTGCATGGGTTAATATGAAGAATCGCAGTTGTGTATAAACCTTTTGAAAGCCGGGAAGGTGTAGGGCCTATTCGACATATGGGAAACGGATGGACGCTTTCCATAACAATTTAACCCTTTCCTTCATAGTTTCTATTAAAACTTAATTTTAGGTAGATCTAGTTACATAGATTTACATGCATTCATAAGGGTAGAAACTCTCTTTAATATTTATGGAGGAAATGGTTAGCGTATCAACGCGACTAACATTTGCGTCTATTGAAAATTGTATAGGGGTCTCATATCTAACCAATCTGATTCACTGCTTTTGTATAGTAAACCAATTACAAGCCTTATTTAGAACTACTCAACGTCATACTACTACTACTACTACTACGCGTCATAGTGATGTTTGATACGTCACGGTAACGTTATTATTAGTTATGCAGAGCTTAGTGTCCCTAATATGGACTATACACTGCCAGCAAATATTTATATGGGACGAGGCGAACATTTCAAGTATTTGCATCATAGGTCTACGTGTATGGCTTGCCTTAGGGAAGCAAGGGAATTACCTCCCTTTAATAGAATTAAATAAAATATTTTGTAATTGCCTAAAATCTCGTTTATATATTTTGTTTTTTCTTTTCTATCACTGTAAAACTAATTAATTTTTATATTTCAACTCCAATTAAAGCATAAATTATATGTATGCATTTTTAAAACTGTAGTGGATAAACATAAAATATTATTATAATTCACAGAAAAGCATATGGCTGTCAAATAAGGGAAGTAACTCTTGTAAAGCCATGATAAGGATTTTAGTACCTCATAAGGAATCTATATTAGGGGTTTCTCGTGACCTCTATTGACCAATGGAATGACAAGAATTTTGTAGGAGGTAAGATAAACGCAATTATGACGTCATATAAGTTCATCCCTTGTCTCGGCCATGTTCTCATAGGCCTCAAATACTTGCGAAAACTGTTGACTCTGATGGAGGGTTCTGATTGGCTTATTAAGTCGTGCGCACGACTTAAAAAATTATCTCAGGAAAACGAACTTTGTTTCGTTTTCTCGAGATAATAAAAAAAATTATCTCGCAAAAACGAACTATTTCGTTTTCTCGAGATAATAAAAAAAATTATCTCGTAAAAACGAACTCCTTCGTTTTCTTGAGATAATAAAAAAAATTATCTCATGAAAACGAACTTTTTTCGTTTTCTCGAGATAATAAATTTATTTATCTCGTCAAAACGAACTACTTCGTTTTCTTGAGATAATAAAAAATATTATCTCAGGAAAACGAACTTTGTTTCGTTTTCTCGAGATAATAAATTTATTTATCTCGTCAAAACGAACTACTTCGTTTTCTTGAGATAATAAAAAATATTATCTCAGGAAAACGAACCTTGTTTCGTTTTCTCGAGATAATAAAAAAAATTATCTCGGGAAAACAAACTTGAAAAAAATTTCTTGCATATGTCACCTCAGTGCCACCGTAGGAAACTGTCCCTTCTTTAAATATCAAATTAATTTACAATACCATCTCATTGAAACACAGAAGAAATAACAGTGTTGCACGTAATGGGACATACTTCTGAGAAATAACAGAATGGTCCACGTAAAAAGACACACTTCTCGTATATGTTTTTGGTATAACTTTGTGTTTATCTGTCAAGGGAGATAAGTTATACATGAACAATATCCCTCATTACAACCAAACTAAAAAAAGGCTACACTTTCACAAAGAACGAAAAATAACAGCAAACGGCAAAACATCGAACGGTGCATTCAAGGCAAGTGCAATGTACAACACGCAAACACTAGCTCGTTTCAAGCGAATCTGTGTTTCATCTTCGCAAACAGTTTAGATCCAGGGTCCAAGTTTATAAAGCTTCTGAGTCTTGAGTCTGAGATCATTCTCAAGTATCTGATTGGTCAGATTCTGAGCAAGCTCAGAATCTGACCAATCAGATGCTTGAGAATGATCTCAGGCTCAAGCAAATCGTTTTATAATCTCGGGGCCAGATGCGACACCGGGTAACGAGTCAGTCGCCGTCTCATCAAAGTGTTTGTCATTCTGATTGCATGCTTGTAGAGAAATTGATTTATACCTTGGATTCTGAAAATATAGTGGATGAAAAAATGTGCAAAAACCTCATTGCTAAGCAACTAAACCATATGCTAAGGTTAAAAATTGAGTTGTTATCTACAATAATCCTTCAGGTACAGAAAACCATCTCTAATATGATCATCAAAATGAGATATAAATCTGGCTCTTAAAAGCAGGTGGTAGCTTAATGCAGGACGAAAGTTATTCTTAATCCCTGATGAGCTTTCTGCATTACTTTCCCATTGCATTAAGCAACAACCTGCTTCTAAAAATGTCTATGTTTATTTAGTAAGTGGTCGCTTTAGAGGAGATCTTCTGTATAATCTTGATTCATTGGGTTTTAGTTATCTTCAAGTGGGGGTATATTAAAAACTTTGATGACGTTGATACAACTTAATACCAACTGATTTGTAACCTACTGCATCACACAGAGCGATAAAGGGATGCAAAAATGCACTGTTGATCAAGAATTCTATGTTGTCTATTAGCGTAATACATCTCTAAGTCTACCACTCAAAAGAAATCTAATTGATTGTATCTTAACCCTTTGCTCCATAAATACGCATATCTACGCCTTTGCAAATAGAGTAGACCTAGATCAGACGGCTCCTATAGGAACCATCTGATCAGGGTCTGCTCTGTTAGCTTTTGATATAATATAGATATGATTCTCTACAGTTCTGCCACGGCCAAAAAATCCTGTGTCCATGTGCTATTTTAACCCATTACCTCATAGGCTATTTTTAGATACAACCTCTTTGAATAAATCTACCGAAAAGGAGCATTAACTAAAGAAAAGGAAAAAATTACAATGCTGTAGTTTGAAACCATTGTGGTAAATAGAGCATTTGCTCATATAGGAGCAAATGCTCTATTTAACACAATAGTTTCACAAAGTGACTTTTACAAAGTCGTCAATATGAGGGAATGGGTTATGAAGTTTATCTAATTAATATTCATAACATCGTTATTTCTTCCATGAATATTCATGGAAGAAAAGGTTAAAACAGTTACCACTTTATATCATAGAGATACGTTTTGACGCATTTGCAACAGAGTAGACCCAGATTATATTGCTCCTGTAGGAGCTGTTTGATCAGGCTCTGCCTTGTGTGCTCATGCAATGATGTAGACCTTATTCTACAGCTTCTACCATAGCCAAAGCTCCCCTCTCCGTGTTCATATGCCTGTATACAATATCGACTGATATATATGCATGACTGCATTAGTTCTTTTATGAATATTCATGAGGTAAGGATTATAGTAACTCAATACCCACTGACATATACCACACTCTGCGATAAGAGGAAGAAAGACGTACAGTTGATCAATAAGTCTATGATTTCTTTAACCCATTCCCCCATAATGACCCCTTTTGGTGCCTCTGTAAACGTCACTTTTTGAAACTATTGTGATAAATAGAAGCAAATGCTCTATTTATCACAATGGTTTCAAAACTACATAATTATGAATTCTACCTTTTTGCTAGTAAATGCTCCTTTCCGGTAGATTTATTCAAAGAGGATGGGTGTAATTATAGCCTATGGGGGAATGAGATAAGCGTATCACTCAAAAATCTTATTGATAGTCTTTAAATTATCTCATGAAAATTCATGAAAGACTGTAAAGTCTTTGACATGAGAGAAACTGTATAATCATATCTGTTTCATTTGCAAATAGAACAGACCTGGGCCAGGCGACGCCTACCGACACCGGCTACAGAGTACACTGACTACACGCTGTTTTGCAAAACGTTAAAGGCTTACTTCGGAGTGTGATTTCGCAAAATTACTCAATAGATTATATTCACGAAACGCTTGAATTCATGACCGAGACAAACACAATTGCAGAGTCAATCACCGATAAGTATACGCTAATAAAAACTTTTATAAAAACATTATAATTATGTGGTAATAGTAATGTTTTAGCATGCTTAGGTGTTTCGTGAATGCAACGTATGAAGTATTTTTCAAAATCAAACTATGATATCTGCCTTTAAAAGACGTATCTATGGAGTACATGGCTAAACTAGCTGATTGTTAACCCCATTTACTCCCGCAATGTAACTATACTGGACATAAGCAGTCAGTGAAGACCCTGATGGGACCCTGTAATCAGGGTCAGTACTATATACTGAGCATCAAAATCGATGGTTTTATACCATCATATGTTATGTTTATGGTAACTCCTCAAAATGAACTAATCGATGTTAATGGCTTTATACTAGTATATACAATAGAACCTGTCGTGGGCGGCCATTCATTCATTGAACATAGGAGTCTTATAAAGCAGGTGGTTGCAGAATGCAGGGCAAAAGTAATGCAAAAAGCTCCTATAGGAACTGTGTACATTACTGTTGACCTGCATTAAGCTACCACATGTCTTACAGTCCCATACTTCCTCTTTTTGATGGCCGCTTAACCATTCGCTAGCTATTCGCGTCAATATACCTACCTGTAAATAGTGAAGACCCAGATGAGACAGCTCCTGCACTATTTACAATTTGATTGTGCAACCAGTGCACTCCACAGCAGTGATTGCACAGCGAAATACTTGTACACAGTGAAGATATATGTAATTATAACCAGGGCATGGGTAAAGAAGGAGAAGCAAGAGAAGGGTTAACACAGGTTCTACTGTAGTTTGTACACGGTACCCCCTCAACATGATCCAATCACTCTCAATGGGTTTTATACCAGCATATAGTTTGTTCGCAGTAACCCTTCCACATAAACTAATCGATGCTAATTGTTTCACACCAGCATATAGTGTCTTTGCGACAACCTTTTTCACATGGACCAATTGTTGACAATGGTTTTATACTAGCATATAAGAAAATGGATGAGTTCCAAAACTAGTTTGAACAATTTTACAGCAAATAGTTTTGCAGTTAATGGACTTAAATAGACGGGAAACTTTCAGAAGTTCTCAAAAAGCAGCTGAAAGACCCTTTGTATGTTCATTAAGTAGTGGTTCAGTTTACAGAGGTTCATTTGTGTAATTAACTCTTTTGGCGCCAACTTTAAAAGTGTCGTCTGCAATAATAATTTCATATTAAATATAATTCTAAACTAAATAATAAAGGTATATTAGTAAAACATTTGTTTTTAAAAACCTGTATGCTTGGGCTAAAATAATAAAGAAAACAGTGAAGTCCCAGGACAGATGCCGCCTTTTCAAGGCCTGACCTGGGACTTCACTGTTTTCAATGGTGCCAACAGGCGACAATGGCGCCGAAAGAGTTTAATATGTTATCAATATCTATAGTCTGTCAATGGTTTGTCCGTCAGAAGGAAAGCCAAGTTCAGAGATGATAGACTCTATCTCTGACATGATCTCATCCCGTTCTATAATATGCCGTGCATTAGACAGTGCAGCTATATCACCCCGGGTCCACTCAAACCCTAGGTGATCAGTATACATTTGACCGTGCCTTTCTCGGCTCCCCAAGCTAGCAAGCGTATCTTCTGTAGTGTTACTCTGTTTTTCAAGCACGGTTTCTCCCCCAGTGACCCTTTCTTCGCTCTGACGTTCAGTATCGGCCTCTGACACCACGATCTTAATGTCAGGCGCCTGCCTTGGTCCTGTAGCCACCAACCTTGCTTTGTCGATACGTGTCATAGGCATGCGTGTTGCAGGCATACTTCTTTGACGTCGGACTGGCTGTCTAGATCGCTCCGCCGAACGATGTCTACGGAACGGATACAAAGGAGATTTTTCCTCCAACATGTTTAGTTCTGCATTTTTGGTTTCAAGTTCCAGTCTTATGAATTCCGCGTCGGCCTTCAGTGCTGATATCTCCTTGTCGCTCTCCTCGAGCTGTAGGTTTTTCTCTCTGAGTTGCTGATAAACTGTTAAAAATTTCATATGCTCGTTCCCCGTCAGAACATGGGCCTTTAGACCTATAGTAAGATGTATGAAGTCTATATTAACTGATTATTTACATACGTTATCGTAAATCACTTTTATCTATATACAGTAAAACCTCTCTAAACTGGAATTCTAGTAGGCAAGAATTTAGATACTTTTAAGCAGGTGGCTGCTTAATGTAGGTTGAAAGTCATGCAGAAAGCTCCACTAGGAGCTTTCTGCATGCCTTTCATCCTGCATTAAGCAACCACCTGTCTCTAATATCGACATTTATACTAAATTTAACGTCCGGTTTAGAGGGGTTTTACTGTATTAATAAATCGGACAAACAGCAAACTCTAAACATGTTCCGACCTCATAAGTATCATCTTAACCAGTTCGCCCCTGTAAAAGTCATGTTTTTAAACCATTGTGATATCCTATGGAGCAAATGCTCTATCTATCACAATGGTTTTAAAACTACACAATTCTAAAATTTTCCTTTTCGGTAGATTTGTTCAAAGAGATTGTGTCTAAAATAGTCAAGGTGGGAATGTGGTTAACTAATACCTGCCATCGTAAAAGTCATGCCAGTCGTGATAATATATACCCGGCCAGGTCATACGAAATACTTGGAAAATGTCATTAGTGATCTCATCATTTGCACTCAGTAGTAGTAGGAATGGTAGTTCTAGGAATGGTTGGTTCTGTGTTATAATACAGAGACTTTGTGCGGGGAGTGACAGGCTCAGTTTTGCTTTATGGATTATGTGACGGGGTATGGGGTAATGGTTAGTTCGGTGTAAGGATAATGTGACTGGGTTGGGGGAATGAATGGGACTCAGTGTTAGGATATTGTAACAGAGTGCGGGGAATGGTTGGCAGTGTTAGGATATTTTGACTGTCACTTGCTCAGTGTCAGTATATTGTGATTCTATGTGGGGAATGGTTGGTTGTACTAGGATATTGAGACTGACTGCGGGGAATGATTGGCAGTGTTAGGATATTGTGACTGAATGTCACATTGTGGGGAATGGTTGGTTGTTCTGGGATATTGAGATTGAGTGCGGGGCATGATTGTCACTGACTCAGTGTAAGAACATTGTGACTGAGTGTGGGGAATGATTGGTTGTGCTAGGGTATTGTGACTAGGTTTTGGGAATTATTGTCACGGGCTAAGTGTTAGGATATTGTGACTGATTTCGGGAATGATTGGCTATGCTAGGATATTGTGGCTGGTGCGGGGAATGATTGTCACTGAATGATTGGCTCGGTGCTAGAAAATGTGACTGAATGCAGCGAATGGTTGGCTCAGTGTTAGAATAAAGATACTTGGTGCGGAGAATGACGGGTTCAGTGTTAGGATAATGTGACGGGGTATGGAGAATGGTTGACTCGGTGTTAGGAGTATGTGACGGGGTGTGGAGAATGGTTGACTCGGTGTTAGGAGTATGTGACGGGGTGTGGAGAATGATTGACTCGGTGTTAGGTTAATGTGACGGGTATGGGGAATGGTTAGCTCGGTGTTAGGATAATGTGACTGGGTGAAGGGAAAGAGAATTCTTCGATATACATATGTATGAATTCGTCCCCATCCCGGGCGTTTATTAGCTTTAGATAAATAGCTTTAGGTAATTGAGATAAAACTATCTCGCCATTATGTAAAGCTAAGGATTATTTTGAAGAGTGTATTTCAGCTTATATAATATATTGTATATGCTTAATCATGTACCTTGCGTTTTAAATGTCCGACCTGATATTTGTACCAAGTCCACCCCAATGTGTCCTAATTCCGGAAGTCCACCTGTCGCCATTTTCTTCAGCGTTCCTATGTACCGTGTTGGAATCATCATCGAAACAACCAGGTTGATTCCCGGCTCAATGCCGATGATGTAGATACTGCTGGTTGGTATAAACAGAAGCTGGGACAAAACCGTACGGATAGTCTCCAGGTCGTTTCGTTTAAGCCGAGTGAAATCTTTTCCGCTAATGTGGCATTTAAATGTTCCAAAACCAAGCGCTGAAAATGAAATCATGCCAATACTCTACATGTGATAAATGCACCCGTTATTTTACCACTTTCATTCTTGATTGTAATGCTTCATGCAAACAAGATTGTATATTTATGGGTAACACATTTACCTCATAGAACTTTTCACGCATTTGCAAATAAAGTAGACCCAATTCAGACGGCTGCTGTAGGAGCCATCTGGTCAGGGTCTGCTCTGTTTGCTTATGGGATAATATAGATATGAGTCTATAGTGTCTGTGTTCATGTGTTCATGTGTTCATATGCCACTATTGAAATCAACTGGCTCTATTAACGACTTGAATGTTCTTGCATAAATGTTCATCAAGGAAAGGGTTTGAACTTCATTCATCTTTGAATATTAAGTTGTAATGTCTCTTTAGTCATCATAAAACATTTGCCTTCGCTTCAGAAATCCAATCAGGTAGTCACATAGCTCGGACACTGTTGAGTTACATGAGTTCCTAGGAAACTAACAATATCAGCGTCTCTGGAAGCAATCTGTTTGCAAGCGCTCCAAACTCTTCTGTCCGATAATTAATCAATTTAAAACGTTACAGGAATAAACCGGATCTTGATGCTGCAAATACATTTAATGTGTTATACTCACGCAACACATAAGGATGTTAAAATATTACTAATATCGCTTTAAATTTGATTATCAAATGTGAGACTTTATAATTATAACATGTAAATCTGCATATCAATATCGACTCTTTAAAAAAAATTTCTCGGCCCAAACATCAAGGATGGGAGCACCAGGCGTGTTGTGAATTACGTTGAATGTGATTTATTAAGTAATTATGCAAAATCATACTCCGATGTCTGCCTCCAGGACGCTAAAGCATTAAGCGTCCAAATTGCTTGACATCATCAAGACCACGGCCGTTACGAAAATTCAGATATTTTAACCCTTTGCTTGGTGAATATCTAGTCTTGTAATAAAATGATAAAATAAGGAAAATTATTGTCATGACAACCAGAAAGGAATCCGTCCTGTAACATTTAATCCTTTACATGTATTTCATGATAATGCCATTTAACGATTTAACAAACAGAGTAGACTCCAATCAGACCACTCCTATAGGAGCCATCTGGTCAGAGTCTGTTCTGTTTGCTTATGGGAATACAGTTACACGTCTCTAAACCGAACGTTCAATTTATTATAAATATCGGTCTTTGAGACAGGTGAAAGCTTAATGCAGGATGAAAGTCACACAGAAAGCTCCTCTAGGAGCTTTCTGTATGGCTTTCACCCTGCATTAAGCAGTCACCTGCATGAAAGTATTTAAATTTTCTTTACTAGATTCTGGTTTAGAGAGGTTTTACTGTATTCCTATAAGCATCATGTATAGATACGATTGTACAGTTTGTACTACGAGTCATATATTCTTTTGTTCATTATGCCATTATGAAAATCTAGCTAGTTAATATTTATGTAGTCATTAATTCTTCAAATATTCAACGTGAAAACTGTTTATGCAAACAGAGCAAACCCTGATCAGACAATTCATCGGCTGTCTGATATCTATCTACTCTGTATTAGGTAAAGGGTTAAAATGCATAAAAATAATCTTCTTTTGTGCATATAGATTCACCCAACTTACGGACGTGTCGAGTTTCTGGATAGAAATAGACCGTTTGGTCTTTTTGTTTTGTGTAGTGTCTTGCCCTCATCTGCAGGAGTGGGTTGCCCAGTCTTGCCAGTATAGTCTGTAGGTGTTGCAGATTGTCAGGGCTTATCATCTTGTAACGCCGCATGTGGTTCAGGAATAGTATGGGCGAATCTTGGTCGGTGAAGATCTCAAAGCCCTCAACACCTGGGAACATGACAGATAACGCTCACATCATTACGAAACTACATCATTGAGGCAAACATAGACGGTGTAACATTTTATTTCGTAGAGACACATTTTAACACCCGTTTAAAGAGAGACGATCCAGGTCAGATAGCTCCTGTTGGATCTATCTGATCAGGGTTCCCTCTGTTTGTTTATCGAACTATATAGAACTGATAATAACCCTTTCCTCCATATGCTATTTTAAGATATCCAACCTCTTTGAATAAATCTACCGAAAAGGAGTATTAACTAGAGAAAAGGAAAAGTTTAGAATTGTGTAGTTTTGAAACCATTGTGATAAATAGAGCATTTGCTCCTCTAGGAGCAAATGCTCTATTTATCACAATGGTTTCATAAAGTGATTTTTACAGAGGCGTAGAAAGGCGTATTTATGGAAGAAAGGGTTAAAGTTTCTCTCATGGCTAGAAATTTATTTGTATAGGTACTTTTATGAAAGTTCAACCAATGCATATTTTCTTACTTTATTATGCATGATGTAGCAAAGAATACACGTTTGGATGACGAACTTATTAGTAAGATACAGTATGAATATTGGAACAATCAGCATTTATGTACATCACCATATTGTTACATGTTAATGCATCCCTCCATTTTAAGACCCAATCTCTCTTTGAATAAATCAACTGAGCAGGAGCACTTATAAGAAAACAAAACTCGTGTACATGTAGTTTTGAAATCATTGTGATAAATAGAACATTTGCTCCTATGGAGCAATTGCTCCATTTATCACAATGGTTTCAAAAGTAACTTTTACAGAGGTGTCAAAAGGCGAATGGATTAACAATTTGCTTAGTTCAATAAATCAAAGAAAAACTGTAAAAGTCCTATTGCCGCTTTTACCTCATGAATACTCATGTCAGAAACAATGGCTTTAATTAGTTGGTGTTTAGGGCAGGTGGCTGCTTAAATCAAGGTGTTTTATTTTCACCTTGCTTTAAGCAGCCACCTGCCTTTAACACAAAATATGTCATGTAATTTAGTGGCCGTTATAGAGAGGTTTTACTGTATTCATTACATGGTATCTTATTATAACATATGAGCAAATGAGGAGTTGGCCATGAACGAAGCCGTAGAATCAGTTCTGTATTATAAATCAAGCAAACAGAGCAGATCCAGATTAAACGGCTCCTGAAATCTTATTTTGGTCCACTCTTTTTGTATAGACGTCAAAGGGTCATTAGAAATTTGATAGCATGTCTTTCAGATTATTGTACAGAACTAGGAGCCATCTGATCATGGGCTGCTCAGTTTGCCTATGAAATATCTTAGAGCTGAGTCCATCCTTTTTGTCATGGCGAGGTATTCACTTGTTTTATATAACATAATATAAGATAAATAGTTGCTTAATACTCAAACACGTATATCATGGATACTCATTAAGTAGAGGGTTCATGAACTAGGAGTATGTAAAGCAATGATTCATTGCCGTATTCTTTTTCAGTAAAGCTGTACAGTTTAGGTCTAGATACGTTATTAGGAGTTCTGTTAAGGTGCGCCTCTCTCCAGCATCCAACGTATTTGACACCGGTCGTGTTTTAATAGAAAATAAAAGTATTCGCAAACAAAGTAGACCCAGACCAGGCAGCGTCTGTAGGAGCTGTTTGATCAAGGTATGTTCTGTTTACTGAGATATGTTAGAGATCGGATCCTCCATTGTTTAACGTAAAGTAGCTTTCCATATTTTACATTTCTGATACAACTAAATAAAACTAACCTTCACAATGAGTGGAATATTATATGAACATGTTAACCCTTCTCTTGCTGAATTTTAAACTACATTTCTCCTTCTTTACCAATGCCCTGTTGTATATTTACATACATCTTCACTGTGTACAAGTATTTCGCTGTGCAATCACTGCTGTGGAGTGCACTGGTTGCACAATCAACTTGTAAATAGTGCAGACCCTGATGAGACAGCTCCTGCAGGAGCTGTCTCATCTGGGTCTTCACTCTTTACAGGTAGGTATATTGACGTGAATAGCAAGCGAAGGGTTAAATATACATATCGTTACTTACATCGAAAAAGCGACTTTATATCTTCAAACTCAAACGCATCTATCGCATTAGCCGTGTCAATTACGAGTGTGTCAAACGAACAGTCGGTGCCCATCGCTCCATCAAACGCAATTCTGAATTCCGGTGACCTCTCGCGTGGTTGTTCTGATTTAGGATTCTTGTCTGGTGTTTCCTTTCGACGAGGTGCTTCGCCTTGTTCAGAATTTACAGGTGTTTTATATCCGTCCTTGTCTGATTCGACTGAATGGTCGTCCGATATATGTCCAATATCTAACCTAGGAATACTCAGATAGTCTTCTTCGACGCCTTCCTTTGCTTTATCAGCCTCGTCATGGGCGTGTCCCCTTTCACTCACGTTCAGCTCATTGTCAGAAAGATGAGCGTAAGCTATTAGTATATCTTCGGTCAGTTTGATTCTGTGATGTTCTTCTGTACCAGTATTTGGCAAAACTTTCACTGGTCCCAATACCCATGCTGCTGTTTTGTCATCATCGGCATCTTCAAATACCCCGATATCTGAAGTATCATCTGAATTCTGACATTTCGTAGCATCACCATTCATACTTGTTGTCTCTTTAATATTCGCTTCACTTTTTGCCAGTACGGCGTCAGCTATGAGACTACTCTCATCTACGTCTTTTTCAGTATCGTCACTTGGCCGGCGGATTTGTTCACTACTTGCTAGGTTAGCGCACTCGATTAGAATAAGTTCGTCGCCCATGGTAACAATTCAGAGTTGATTATTTTCAGATCGTCATTATGGCGTAGTGATATGTCCGATCTAATCACCGTCTATGCAATTAAAAAAAGTTTTATTTATAGTTTATATAATAGCATATAATGATTATAATCACAGGACATTTTAACTCAGACAGAAACTGTAGAAATAAATCTATATCTTACCATAGCAAACAGAGCAGACCCTGATCAGACGGCTCCTATAGAAGCCGTCTGATCTGGGTGTGCTCTTTTTGCAAATGCGTAGACAGGTGTGTATATAGAATAAAGCGTTAAATTCCTGTTCTAAGGTGACGAAATTTGCTATCTTTAAATGTATGTGGTAGCTTAATGCAGAACGAAAGTAATGTAAAAACCTCCTATAGTAACGTTTTGCACACTTTTCGTCCTGCATTAAGCTACCACCTCTAAAATATACATTCTTTTCAGTGACATTTCTGTATTCATATATAGTTTTAGTATCTTTAGATTTAAGAAAAGTGATAATATTAAGAACAGGATCGAAAACAGAAGCAAAGATCATGAACATTAGGAATTATGCTTACTTTAAAAAACAACATCTTTCCGAAATCAAATGCAACAGACGTTCTAAGTGAAAGTAATAAATGCAATTACCTGTTAGAGTTGATGTAGCAATAAGTAAACGAGTCCTACTCATTCAAACTATGGGTCTAACCATTTAACCATGTATTTGGTGATTGTCTACATGTTAAATCATTGAAGAGCTGACTGGTTTCATTGTTGTGTGAAAGTCATTCAACACTCATACCGCTATTCGCGACTTCAATCGCATTTGCAAACAGTTTGGATCCAGATGAGACGCCGAGTAACTCGGCGTCTCATCAGAATCCAAGCTGTTTGACCCTCATTCAATAGTGTCTCAGATGCTTGGTGGAATCGGAAGCATGCAACTATTGCACCAGCTCAAACTTTGAGCAGCCATTATATGTTACTGCGGTTTAAAGGTTCAGCTGTTAAAGCGTTCTTTAACTTTTCCTCATCTAAAATCTACACAAGATGGCAGTTTTCTTCTTTTTTAGATTACTTTCATTTCAGAGATACGGTGGAATTGAAACAATTTTTACTGGGAACCGATTTGTTTTCTCAGTCTGGGATTAAAACCGTTTGAAGAATTAATCTTATTTGTATTCATCTGGGTAAAGGACTATCTGTGTTTTTATTGTCTCCGTTGACAATGCTCAACGTGTCTCGCTATTTAAAGGGACTATATTTTCCCTTTCCCTTGCAGTGTATACTTATGCTCTGATTGCAAACTGCGAACAGCTTTTATCCAAGATTAGATCCCGATTTGCCAAGTGTCTGATCAGGATCAATACTATTTGTGTCTCAGAAAATTATTTCTCAAAAACGCCCAAATGTTGTGTGTAATTCTGAAGCAGACCAGGGTTTGAGCAGACAGCCAACTTAACTCTTTGCAGGCTAAGTAATTTTTTATCTGGAACAATTGTCGTCTGCTTCAATTCTTAAAATAAACTTTCTCTCATTTTTTGCAAAAATATGGTCAAGATGAAAAACAGTTTGGATCCTGATGAGACGCCGCATTATGCGTCGTCTCATCAGGATCCAAACTGTTTGCATAGGTAATCACAGTTTCACCGCTAGCGTGCAGGGAGTCGAACTCCGTGATAACGTTTGCAAATATATAGTTTGGACTTAGAGTAATTTTGGCGTCTGGTCAGGATTCAAACTGTTGGATACTATAATTGAACAAACTAAAAAAGAAATTTTAGAAAAATATTATTTAATAACTGAAGCAGACGACATGTGTTTGCAGACGAATGTCACTTAGCCGTTAAAAAGGTTAAGATGTTTATGACGCAAAATACAGTAAAACCTCGCCATTTCGAACAGTTATATAAGTATCGTTATCGCGTTTTAAGATAGGTAGCAGCTTAATGCAGGGTTATTGTAATACAGAAAGCTTCCCTGCGAGCTTTTCGCAGTACTCCCACCATGCATTAAGCGGGCACCTGCATAAAAAGCTCTCAAGTTTTATTTACTGGGCATTCGATTTCGCTAAGTTTTACTGTGCTTCACAAAAAATAAATGTCCCAAGTGCTGACTGGCATATCTCGTGTGTGAATGAAATCCAATATGTCTCCAAAATAACAATTTGGCGGCAATGACTTAAAGGGCAACGTTTCAAAGCGTTTTGTTCATTAACCTTTTCGCTGCCAAATAAACTTTCGCCGACTAATATAGTCGTCTGCTTCATATTGTAAAATGAAGTTTTCAAAAAAAGAGAGAAATATTCAGAGTGCGTAACAAATTAGATCCTGATAAGATACTGAGATACTTGGTGTCTCATCGAATCCAAACTGCTTGCTCGTCAGTAGGAGTGAAAGCGTTAACCCTTTAATTGATAGGCGCATTTTGGCACTTTCTTAAATGAGTATATTAGGCGTGGTCGCACAAGAGGGAAGACCAAACTCTGTGAGCCTAGGTACGTGCAGATGGAATGTATTGCTTTTGGCAATGTGCTAACAAAATGCCTCTGCATTTAAAGATCTTACACTCTGCGTGTCCTCTGTCCGTGTCTGTTTGTTCGTATATTTGTCGCATAACGAGAAATAGGATATGCGCTATAAAGTTACGAAGGGATTGGACACAGTTGAAGGAAAGCGTAAACAAAACCTGCAACAGATCAAATATCAATGAGACCTCGAACAGTGGGATAAGGATATATTTAACCTTTCATTCATATAAACATATTTTCATACATTCTCAAACAGACTAGATTTAGATCAAATTACTCCAGTAGTAGCCATCTGACCAGGGCCCGCTTGGTTTGTACATAATGCAAAGTGAATAATTATGCCATTATAAAATTACAGAAAAAAACCTTTAATGCGACCACCAAAATGGGGATAATTCTGGGTAGCTTAATGCAGGACGAAAGTTATGCAGAAAACTCCTATAGGAGCTTTCTGCATAACTTTCTTCCTGAATTAAGCAACCACCTGCTTATAAAGGCAGGTATGTTTATTCATTAAGTGGTCGCATGAGGGGTTCTACTGTATATCAATATTCATAGTGTCCTTATTTCTTACATAAATATTCACCAGGGTTAGGGTTAAGCTCTTACCAGGCTGTGTAAAAAAGATCAGCTAAAATTTGGATTAGATGCAATGTTGACTACTTCCGATTTGATCAAGTTTTTGAGAAGCTGTTGACTGAGCGTTAGACAATCTGGATCATGATGAGACGTCGAGTTACTTGGAGCCTCAACTGGATCTAAGCTGTTAGCAGTGCGAGTCGGTCGTGGATGCATATCTTTATAACTCTCTTATTTTTTATGTATAGTCTAATAATGGGTTGTATTCAAATTAGTCAAGTGCCCTGCACGTGCATTTACTGCTCTCTATAACGAAAAACAATTTGCAGTGAGGTTTTTAACCATTTTCCAGTTGAATATGTATATACATATACTGACTCAAACGTGTCTTACCCCTATGGGTCTACTCTATTTGCAAATGCGTGAAAATGCGTTTTGTATGAAGGAAGGGTTAAACTTTCTGCCTTGAGTCTGAGTTCGTTCTCATCAAAAGCGTCTGAGTCTGAGTCTGAGATCATTCTCAAGTATCTGATTGGTCAGATTCTGAGCAAGCTCAGAATCTGATCAATCAGATGCTTGAGAATGATCTCAGACTCAAGCAAAACGTTTTATAACCTCGGACCCTGATTGGTTGGCGAATGAACCCAGACCAATACTCAGAAGTTTTATAACATCGCGACCAGTTTGAAGGGTTAAACTGATTTATACTTTGTTAAAGCTGTTTTTTCCGTATTTGAATTGCACGGCTTCTATACACTGCGCGTGCATTCATTGTTCGTCAGCGAAGCAAAACAATTTAAGTCAGCTATGTGTTGAAATCTTAACTTTATACACCTCATGGACATTCACGTAAGAAATAATGACATCATGGATATTTATCAACTTAACGTTTATTATGGTACACGGGCATAATTATGAGGTGTCGGCTTTGGCAGAAACTGTAGAATCAGATCTATATGAGTACATAAGCAAACAGGGTATACCCTGATCAGAGTCTGCTCTGTTGCAAAATGCGTGAATAGGCGTCTCTAGCAGGTATAGAGTTAGAATAAAACTTGGTCTTTACAATCAGAAGTAGTTTGAAACTTTGTATGTATAGTTTTAACCCTTATGGTGCTGAAAAACTATCTCTGCCAAAATTCTGATCTGTTGCATGCTTATGCATGTCTGGTCCGTAGAGGCGTTTGAGAAACAATTGACCGAGTGTCAGACAGCCTGAATCCTGATGAAACGTCGAGTTACACGCCATCTCATCAGGATCCAAGCTGTTTGTAAATGCGAGTCAGGCCGCGGTTAGCGGGGTAAGGCATACTCAACATATGTTCAACAGTGATTGTATAAATATTATTTCAACAATCTAGTTATGTATATATCATTTGAAATGTACATTTTATGGTATGCCAATATATATCGGTTGTGTTCTGATCATTATTGCAGGAGCTCTTTCTCCACGAGAAGCAACATGCAAACAGTCTGAGTCCGCATGAGAGGTCAATTGCAAAGTGTTTGAAAGGAGTCGAAAGGAAATATCTACAGTAAAACCTCTCTTAACCGGCCGTTAAATTTAGTATGAATATCGGTTTAGGAGACAGGTGGCAGCTTAATGCAGGGTGAAAGTCATGCAGAAAGCTCCTAGAGGAGCTTTCTGCATGACTTTCACCCTGCATTAAGCAGCCACCTGCCTAAAAGTATCTAAATTCTTATCTAGTATAATTCCGGTTAAGAGAGGTTATATTGTATTATGTTTGCAAATTGAGTGAATATTGTATGGACGAAATTAATAGTATCGAAAGGGTAATGCCTTCAAGATCCGAGCTGTTTTCACCACAGTCACTTGTTTTTAATCAGCACCAAATGAGACATTTTTAACCGTTGACTCCTTCATATACGCCTTCTACGCCTTTGTAAATACAGTAGACCAAGTATCTGCTCTGTTTGATTTTGATATCATGTAAATCTGATCAATTCTCCAGTTTCTGTCACGACAAAAATATTTTGTTCATAGTGTCGTTATAAAACTCCATGGTGTTCATGGTGTCATTACTTCTTACACGAATATTCATGGAGTAAGGGGTTAACATGAGACACGCTATCAGTCAGGTAGACAACACATTTCTTCGAATGTGACCCGTTACGTCATACATATTTATATTAGAAGTAATGACTGTATGGATATTTATTATATGAATTTGTAAAGTGCTATATATTCACAGGAGGTTTTGGTCAAGACAGAAACTGTAGAATCAGGGTCCATGCTTATAAAACTTTTAGTTGAGTCTGAGTTCGTTCTCAAGTTTTTGATTGGTCAGACCAATCAAAAGCTTGATAACTCAAATCTGACCAATCAAAAGCTTGAGAACGAACTCAGACTCAACTAAAATCTATATAAGCATGGGCCCAGATCTGTATAATTCCATAAACAAACACAGCAGCCATTCACCAGAAGGCTCATACTTGATATGGGTCTACTTTGTTTGCAATGGCGTATCTATGAAGTAAAGGGTTAACAAAAGAAATTGGGAGTAAACAAAGAACCTTTGACTTGAGACGCTGGGCGTGCTTGACAAGTTTTCATCCGATTTTATCTTCCTATAACAACAAATTGAATGTGCATGATTCCGCCTTCCGTTGTCCAGCCACAATTATCGCAAGTTCCTATTTACGGCATCGCCACTGTTCGCACAGCCGTTTCCCCCTACATATTCTAGCGATAATTATCCCTTAACTCCATGAAAATTTAAAGGCAAGGCTCTACTCACTCTGAACATTGAACACTCCTACTAGATCATTGTTTTATTGATTTTTAGTAGACACAATGACCACTAAATTATATCAATTATTTTGTGTTAAAGGCAGGTGGCTGCTTATAGCAAGGTGAAAGTAAAACAGAACGCTCCTATTGGAGCGTTCTGTTTTACTTTCACCTTGCTTTAAGCAGCCACCTGCTCTAAATACCAACCAATACAATTTAGTGGTCGTTATAGAGAGGGTTTACTGTATATAGATCTAAAATATTACTAAAAAAATGTTTTGGCAATGTTAGGGGGCGTACGCCGGCTCCGCCCCTCTAAATCTACGCCAGATTACATACGGTTATATAAACTAAGTGAATATGTAGGTATGCCAGATAATATAGGATCAGATCTACGATACGTTATAATCAAACAGAACAGACTCTTATCAGACGGATCTTACAGAAGCCGTATCATCTGGGTCTACTCTGAAAGCAATTAGCATGAGTTTTAACATACAACGATCGCAACTGGAAAGTAATTTCTGTTTTACGATGAATCCCTGATCAAACACACAGAACGTGACAATTTATGAAAGGCGGCATAACAAGTCCGCGGCACCTTGACCGCCAACAGCGACTATGTATATATTATTTACGAATGTTAGATTAGGCATAAACAGCTGCTACATAAATTATATTCTCTGTAAAAAACTGAAACTAGAAAACAGTAAAACCTCTCTTAACCGGACGCTAAATTTAGTATAGATATCGGTGGCAGTTTAGTGCAACTTAATGCAGGATGAAAGTCGTGCAGGAAGCTCCTCTATGAGCTTTTCAGTATGACTTCACCATGCATTAAGCAGTCACCTGCCTTAAAAGTATCTAAATTCTTCTCTGCTAGAATTCTGGTTAAGCGGGTTTTTACTGTATTATGACTCTATATGCCATACCAGTAATATGCCATAACAGCATGGCTCCCTGTGTAACACACACATGCATGGTTCCTTGTGTAATACACACATGCATGGTTCCCTGTGTAATACAACCATGCATGGTTACCTGTGTAATACACACATGCATGGTTCCCTGTGTACACACACACACACACACATGCTCACTCTATATATATGTCATACCAGTAATATGCCATAAAACATGGTTCCCTGTGTAATACACACATGCATTGTTCCCGGTGTAAAGCATACATGCATGGTTCCCTGTGTAATACACACATGCATGGTTCCCTGTGTACGCACACACACATGCACACTCTATATGCCATACCAGTAATATGTCATAACAGCATGGTTCCCTGTGTAATACACACATGCATTGTTCCCTGTGTAAAACATACATGCATGGTTCCCTGTGTAATACACACATGCATTTTGGATACAGATAATCTCCTCTAATACGACCACAATAAATGTGTTTACATTGTATAAACTTTAAGCTTGGGTGGTGGAGACAGGTGGTAGCTTAATACAGGACAACATTTATGCAATAGGAGCTTTCTGCATTTCTCCCGTCTTTCAATCAGCAACCTCGTGCTTTTTAACCCTTGCGCTGCCAAACTCTGTCGTCTGCTAACTTTGTCGTCTGCTACAAATTTTCATTCTTTTGATTTTCTTCATTTTTGTTTCAAAAACATAGTAACAGTAACAAACAGTTTGGATCCTGATGAGACGCCGAGTTACTCACAGATCCGGCATTGGCAGCGAAAGGGTTAAAGACGCATATATTTATCTTACCTCCTACAAAATTCTTGTCATCCCATTGGTCAATAGAGGTCACGAGAAACCCCCATAGATTCCGTATGGGGGTACTAAAATCATTAAAAATCCTTATGATGGCTTTACAAGAGTTAATTCCCTTGCTTAACAGTTGGAATGCTTTTCTCTCATTTATCATAATCATTATTAGTTATGCAGTGCTTAGTGTCCCTAATATGGACTATACACTGCCAGCAAATATTTCTATGGGACGAGGCGAAGTATTTACACGCATGTAAACATCATAGGCCTACGTGTATGTCTTGCCGTAGGGAAGCAAGGGAATTACCTCCCTTTAATAGAATTAAATAAAATATTTTGTATTTGCCTCAAATCTCGTTTATATATATATATATTTTTTTTAACATAACAATTGTTTTAATCTAACAGTTTATGTTGTTAAAAGTGTTTTATGCCAGTACCGCATTGTGAGACCCGCTATTTTTACTTCTGGCCTCGTTTTAGACTTTACCTCGAAAATAGGTTACTGTCTAGCTGACTGCTATTTTAGACCACCGTCTCTCTTGGACGTTTAATTAGACTTTATGACGAATCAGTGACACTGAAACTATAAATATTATGAAGGAAACTGACACTTGAAAGGAGCCACGCAAGTTTTGAAATGTAAAGTATCCCTTCAGTACAAGTTGTCGATCGGCGAAAACTTAATACCTCGACAACCGGTAACGCCAGGATACATGTATATAGGTTCTCTAGAGTCGGTGAAAGTGATTTTATTTTCTTTAAAAATATGACAAAATTATACAGATTTTCCATTGATAGTGGACAGATGGTTTTACCCATGTTGAAACGTCTATTATTTGTTCTGTTGTTCATTATTAAAGTTAAGTTTTAACAAACTTCAAACTGTTGTGTTATTGATTATATAATAATTATTTATGCTTATCCTTACAGTTTTAAAATATGCATAAATATAATTTATGCTTTAATTAGAGTAAAATATAAACATTAATTAGTTTTACAATGTTAAGAATTAAAAATAAAATATATAAACGAGATTTGAGGTAAATAAAGAATATTTACTTTAATTCTGTTAAAGGGAGGTAATTTATACCGGTCCTATTGTAATATCAAGTTTGCAATAGTTCATTCATGTAAATACTTGAAATTAAAAGTAGAAGGTAAGATAAATTCGTTATGCAGTGCCAGTAAATATTAATATGGGACTCGGCTTCGCCTCATCCCATATTAATATTTGCTGGCAGTGTATAGTCCATATTAGGGACACTAAGCACTGAATAACTAATATTATTACTGTGTGTTTCACCCAGCTCTGTCAATCGATTTCAATCGAGATTTTTTTTTATTCCATATTTTTCTGTTTTTAAACTTACCTCAATCAATGTATTTATTTTTTATGTAGTCAGATCCTGAATAAAAGTTTGATCCCTGCTAATCTGACGTGACAATCAGCAAAAAATAATTTTTGACCTTGTAGCATTAGTCATTTTGACAGTTAAAATGGCCGCCGATCGACGTAATTTTTCTGGAAAAGTCCATGTGTAAATAATGTAGGGAGATCTAGTGTTCAAACAAGTAATTGGTTTAGGCTAGTGGCCTAGTAGTGGGTATGTTGCTTAAAACTTTCAAACACTGTCAATGCATTCTATACACGGTGCATTAAATTTTATTCTGTTTTATTGAAATAAATAAATAAAATGTGGAAGAATGCTTTAACATGATAATCGATAAACCCTTCAGCATTTTTCAACTAAAATTTCAGTATGACGTAAGTTTACACCCAATAATGACGGTAAATTTTACGTCATGTTTTCCTAGTAAGTCCATTAATCTGTTTGGGTATTTCAGTCCATGATAACATTTGCAGACAGTCTGGATCACGATGCGATACAGAGTAACTTGATATGTCACAGGATCAACGCCATTTGAAACGTAATACGGGGATACTAGATAGTAGATCTAGATCCCTCCAATTCGAAATTGAATATCTAGCACACCAAACATATTAATAGCGAACGTGTTTCGATATACAGATTGATTGTACCTAACTCGGGACATATACGACTATAACTGTATATAATAACTGGTAATGAACGTAATCAATCCATATAATTATGGAGAAAAGGGTTGTAATGGAAACAAACGAAAATATAAATGCTTGCTAATTCAAATAGATCGTGAATATGATTTTTTATCCTCAGATGGTTCATTCTCATTCTTTGTAAGCGAGAGTTTGCAGTAAATATAAACAATAAGCATATGAAACAAAACAAAACATAATAAACTACGATGAATATTCCCATCTCTCTCTCTCTCTCTCTCTCTCTCTCTCTCTCTCTCTCTCTCTCCCTCTCTTCCCCCCTCTCTCTCTCTCTCTCCCTCTCTCCACCTCTCTCTCTCTCCCTCTCTCTCTCTCTCCAGATCTATAGCGTTCTCTTCAGTACAGATCCACACAGCTTACATGAAAAACATTTAGACCTTTCTATTTATTTCAAATCAAAATTCTTTCCTAAAGAACACTCCAAATGTATGTGTCCAGCACTCGCACAAATCACACTCTGCCCAAGAGAAACTTTTTCTTTGTATTTTCTTCTGATGGGTGCAAAATGCGATACACTGTCTGCAAATTCAAGTGTAAATTAGCATTTGAAACTCTTCAAAATCACAGACATATAAACTGGTGTTCCGGCCCTGCTTCAGCTCCTGTTGAAAACATTTTGATAAATTTAATACACATTTTATTACTTCAGGTGTTATTCTATTTTTATCTTTTGAAGGCGGCATTCTTTTTTTTGCTGAATTGTATAAGATATAAAAAATAGTGTTAGATCCGAGAGGACGATAATCGAAATTTTGAAAATAGCCGCGCAGGTGCGTTTTAATATTCCCCTTTTGACGTCATATTGCAGTCATTTGGTCATTTCGAACTGGTATGATAAATACGAACACTGTAAAGTTGTATTCATTTGGCTTTTATTTTTTCTTTGGTACTGAATAAAAGATAATATGACTGCAATGTGACATTATATACACCACAAAGTATTAAAAACTACCAAGATCTTTTACATTGATCACGTTTTCAATTAATTATTACCTGTTGCCCCTGTTGGAAAATGGTACGCTCCATGGTTATTTACGTACATGCGCACAACGTCATTCGGCGGCCATTTGCAAAGAAACAGCTGATCGAATTAGCATGTAGAAAATGTATTTTTGTTGTTTTCTTCCTTGTTATAGCATAGATTAGTGGGAAATTCAAGGTGAGAGTTCATAAAAAATGATGCGATCGAATGATATATATTTAATTTCAATGTGTAGCGGAATAAAAAAAAATCTCGATTGAAATCGATTGACAGAGCTGGGTGAAACACACAGTAGGTATTCTCTTTAGAGGGGTTCTACTGTATTTAAAAAACATTCCTCCAAACAAGCTGTAATCGTGAGATGAGAATGGATTATTTTTACGTTCAAACTCAATTTTTACGATTTACGTCAACCCCCAAAACAGTCATATGAACTTTTATGAGATAAACCCTTTCCCTGTTCTATGTTTATTCCAAATTTCAATACCTACCGAATAGTTATGGATAAAATAGTTATCATGAAATATGGAAGGTGGAACACTGTAGCCATTTTAGAAAATAAAGAAACAGATATATCAAATTCCTTTAGCAAACAAAGCAGACCCTGATGTGGGTCTACTCTGTTTGCAAATGTGTTAATAGGCGTTTATAAATATGAAGGAAATGGTTAAAATCAAGACTCTAAAAGCATTATCCCGCTAGTCGTGACCAAATTCGTATTTGCCAATCGTTTTTGTCCAGATGAGACGCGGAGTAAATTGGTACTTGACCCTTTCCCTCATATGAACGTGTTTTCACGCATTTGCAAACAGAGTAGACCCAGATCAGACGGCTCCAAGAGGAGCCGTCTGATCAGGATCTGCTCTGTTTGCTGATGAAATTTGAAAGATCTGTTTCCTTACTTTCTAAAATGGCTACATTGTTCCACCTTCCATATTTCATTATAACTACTTTGTTCATGCATATTCAATAGGTATGGGAATTTGAAATAAACATAGGACAGGGAAACCAGGGTCCAAGATGTTTGATGCCCAAATTTGGTCAGAAATCGCTAGGGCTCAGAGTTTGTGAGCTGCCACTAGTTTTCAAGTTTCTGTTTTAGAGTGTCACGCACGAATTGAAGGAGACTTTAATTTTCAGATCAATATTGTCCATCTCATTAAGAAACACTGGACTGAAAATGTATTTTGTAGAGGAAACTGGAGAAAAACGAAGGATAAATGTGTTCTTAACGAAATTACACTACGGAAAGCCTTGGTATCTTTCATCAATAAAGAGACGCGAAGTCCAATTGAACGTTTTTTATTACTTCCCAGAATGAGATTGTTGTATCGTTATGTGGATCGCGATTGCTGTTTGAAAATGTGACCATACACATGCTGTAAGATTTAAACATAGAGCTGTAATTGTTTTGTAACACATACATACACTGTACATTTGTTTTCAAAGCAAAATGTTAGAAATTGAATTAATAAATATCTCCAGACTTAAATATATACACATATACAGTAAACCCCGCTAATGCGACCACCTAAAAGAGGTATAATTCTGGGTGCTAGATGCAGGTGGTAGCTTAATGCAGGACAAAAGTAATGCAGAAAGCTCCTAGAGGAGCTTTCTGCATTACTTTTGCCCTGCATTAAGCAACCACCTGCTTATAAAGACACTCATGTTTATTCATTAAGTGGTCGCATTAGAGGGGTTCTACTGTACTGTAAATATTGTAATACAGAATGTATCACTAGATGGTTTAATCATTTACATATTCAATATTCATGTAAGAAATAAGGACACAATGGGCATTTATTAGCTGAACATTTACCATGTGAAATTTACAAGGGAAGCTTTGGCGAAACTGTAGAATAAGATCTATATCGTGCCATAAGTAAACAGATCATACCCTGATCTGGATCTACTCTGTTTGCAATGGCTGAAAAGACGTTTATATGAGTGAAAGAGTTTAAATCATTATACATATCTAAAGAATAAACTAACCCACAACGCTTTCACTTGCCTGTCCAGTCAAATAGAACGTTAAGATACAGTAAAACCCCACTAATGCGAACATCTAAACGATGTATATGGGTGCTAGATGCAGGTTGGTAAACACTTCATGTATTGATATGTCATTGTAAAAAACAGCTAATTAATATACATGATGTCGTAATTTCTTACATAGAGTGTTTACCAAAGTAGAAACTACTGAATCATATCTATGTTATTTCATAAGCAAACAGAGCAGACCCATAGGAGCCGTCTGATATGGGTCTACTCTGTTTGCACAGGCGTTGAAAGGCGTATTTCTGGAATAAAGGTTTAGAATCCTCTCTCCGATGTGATTTTAATGAATATCATCAATATATGGTTTGACTGTGGTTTAGATACATGTAAATTAGAACGCCCTATTTCTACAGCCATGCAACCAGTTTCAAGTTAGCGAAACAACAAAACAAACATGTGTAGTGATTGGCCTGTGAGGCCCTTCTATAGAGGTTTTCTGCATTACTTTTGCCCTGCATTATGCAACAGTAACTATCTGCTTTTTACGACTGCTATGTTCAATAAATGAATGACCGCTTAAGACAGGTTCTGCTGTACATTTGGTATCTGGGTATATTAACCATTTATTCCATAAATACGCCTCTCTAGGTCTTTGCAGACATAGTAGACCCAGATCAGATGACTCCTACAGGAGCCTATACTCTGTTTGCTTATGATACTATGTAGATATGATTTTACAGTTTCTACCATGGCCAAACTTTCTTGTGTCCATGTGCTATCAGAACAATTAATATAATTAATATTCATGATGTCATTATATCTTACATAACTATTCATGAAGTAAAACGGTTAACCAATTACAATAAAAAGTACAGTAGAACCCCTCTAATGCGACCACCAAGTGAATAAACATGTATGTCTTTGTAAGCATGTGGCTGCTTAATGCAGGACGAAAGTTATGCATAACTTTCGTCCTGCATTTAGCAGCCACCTACTTCTGCCATCCAGAATGGTGCCCATTTTTAGTGGTCGTATTACAGGGTTTTTACTGTACCTCTAAAGCGACTACATGTACTTTATGAATAATCATAGGTGGCTTTATAAGCATGAAGTTGATTAATGCACAGTGAAAGTAAAAGAAAGCTCTTGGCATTAAGTTAACAACTGTGTTTAAGACTGGGCTTCAGAGAGCTTTTATTGTATACTTATTCAGCAGATCTTTCAGGCAAGGAATCTTCCCGCTTGCTAACGATGAGCAGTTTTTACATTCAGCAATCTGCTGACGACTCTGGGATAACCTTTGAAAACAGTTTGGATCCAGATGAGACGCCGAGAAATACGTACTTTTAGAATTAAAGCAGACGACAATATATGCAGACGACAATTTCTCAGAATGTAGAAGGTTAATTGATCACAGTTGCTTTACAAAGATCGCAACCGAATCATTTTCGCCAGTGTCTTGAAATACGACCTCGCCGTTATATTTGTAATCTGCATACTTAACGGAGTACAGAGTTTCGAAGTCGAACTGTTCAAAAATGTGTTGTGAGTATTTGGATGTCCCCTCTGCATACAAGCAAACTGGTTTCAGACCGACATCCTTGCAGTACATAAGCGTAGCTTGCATAAGCTTCTTGGCAATTCCTTGTCTCCGATTCGCTCTGTGAACACACAGCAAGATTATTCTAATTGCCTTGTCAACGCCATACCGTTTAAAAACATTCAAATCCTCATTCTTGTAGGTTAAAATACCAAATATCTTCTTTAACTTTTCATTGTCCATTGTCTTTCCTTGCGTTACCGGATGAAGACCCTTCTGAATGACGGTCATAGTGGAAGCACCAATTATCTCCCCTGAATTCGATACTAAAATTAACGACAAAGGCTGCTTCAGTCGTTGTAGCCAAAGCTCGTGCAAATCATCCCCGAAGTCTGATCCCAGACACTTGGACATGGTCTCGTCCTTGTAACCATACTCCTTTAAAAATTCGATCAGTTGCAATTTATTGTCGTCAGAAGGGAGTTCAAGATGAGCGTCCTTGAACTCTAGCGTCTTGGATATTTCGTGCAGAAGCTGAAATTGTGAAAAGATCATTTTGGGTGTTATTTTATAAGACAATATTGGAAAAAACTGAAATTTAAATAGAAATAAAGAAGTTTATTGTCTGAATTGTTCGTAAATCGCCCACGTGTCAAATGTACTTTATTTCTATCAAATCCAAATTTCATTGACAATGGACGTTATTTTACATTTCTTTCTTACGAAGAGAACACCGGTGGAGTGTCGGTTTGTATACCGTTATTCCTGTGACACACAGTACAGATCTGACCAGCAGAGTGGGTGCCCTGTGTCGGCGGTGGTATTCAAGAGTCGACAATAGTCGTGATCGAACTTCGACGTAGACACCGACTTACACAACTTCATGCTTTAAACCTTTTACCATGTGAACGTTGTTTTAATGCAAGCACAATAGAACCTGTCTTAAGCGAACATTCATTGATGGAATATAGAAGTCTTAAAATCAGATGGTTGTTTAATGCACAGCGAAAGTAAAGCAGAAACCTCCAACAGAAGCTTTCTGCATTATTTCGATCTGCACTAAACTACCCAGAATTAGACCTCTTTTAAATCATTGCTTAGCCATTTCCTCCATAAATACGTCTTTCTACGTCTCTGTAAAGGTCACTGCATGAAACCATTGTGATAAATAGAGCATTTGCTCCTATAGGAGCAAATGCTCTATTTATCACAATGGTTTCAAACTACAAAGTTCTAACATTTTCCTTTTCTCTCGTTAATGCTCCTCTCCTATAGATTTATTCAAAGTTGTTGGATCTAAAAATATCCTGTAGTGGAAAATGTTAAGATAGACAGGTTTTACTGTATTAACGCCCTCATGAATATTAATTAACAGCACATGAACGGTGGAAACTATCGCCATTGCACAAACTATAGAATCATATCTTTATAATTTTATAAGCAAACGGATAAGATTCATATCAGACGGCTTCTACAGTAGCAGTCTGATCTAGGTCTACTCTATTTCAACATTTAGGCGTTATTTGATTGCATTTATATATGAGGAAAAGGGTTATATTAAAGCGAGTCGCAGCCATAAAGTAACCGAAATAGTTCTGCCCAGGTTAAATTCCAAGCTTTGCACCTAAATAAAACAAACTAAAGGCGATTTTGTGATTAGTTCCATTTATGCACAGTTAAGATTGATAAGATAAGACGCTGAGAAACTATTAAGAATTTGTTATGTTGCGGATTATCAGAATAGATCTAGACCTATAGTTTCTCAGCTTCTCTGCATGTACAGACGACAAAAAATGACAATTACATTGCGAGCAAAGCGTGCAGGTCACGTTAATAAACATACAAAAAAATTCCTCCTTCCCTCCTCCCAGGCGCGGGTTTAGAGGGGCGGAGCCGGCGTACCTCCTCCCACTAAATTGCCCAAACTTGTTTGAGTAATTTTATTAGATCTAGATCTCTTTCTCAACATGCATTACAAAGACACTAGTGATGTCATCCAACTCTGAAAAATCTACACCCCACTAAGAATCTACCCCCCCCCTTAATTTGAAATCCTGGATCCGCACCTGCCTCCTGCGTTAAGCTAAGTCCGACCTAGTTATTCTCTTTTTAATACAATGCTTTGCCTGAAAGAAAAATCATTTGCAGAGTGGATCCAGATCATATGGTCTATAGATCATTTATGAAATAACATATTGATCCTAGTTTCTTTCATGGCAAAACAATTTCTTAACCTTATACCGGCGAACAAAATGTATAACCCTTTCCTTCATATAAACTCCTTTTCATGCATTTGCAATCCGAGTAGACCCATATTAGACGGCTCCTATAGGAGCCGTCTGATCAGGGTCCACTCTGTTTGTTTATGATATACAATTGATTTGTGTCATACAAATCATGCATATAATTAATATTCATACATTAATTATTTTTAAATGAATATTTATGTCAGAGGTAAAAGGTTAGCTATTTCTGGTGACCTAGCAATAGATCTAATAAAGCTTACCTTCTCTAGTTCCTCTCTTGGCCGAATACTGGTACTCTCCATTTTACCACTTATGGTCTAGTTTAAACTTGAAACGCAAATAACGAAGATGTCGATGTGTGTGACAAGTTTGTTATCGACCAACATGCAGACTGTAGGTCATATTTAGCTGAAAAATATGTACATTAACTGATGGTTTCACGCATTTAGAAAATCGATAGACAACGCGCGGGTACCAGAGCAATGCAAAACTCAACTTCCGCACAGATTCGACCTACTTTCGACAAAAGATAAGTACTTGTCGGCTACTGAAATGCCGTCTGCATTCTTTTTAGACTTGTTTGATTTTAAGGGAAATTGCTCAAGAAATTGGTACGTTAATACGACTAGTTTGTCAGCCATTCACTAATTAGAGATCTTAGACTGTCATTTGAAATGAATACTAAAATATTTTCTGCAGTTCAGCAATACAATGTATCGTAAAAAAACCAAACAGTTCATGTCTTAATACAATTGTTATGCAGTCCTGAACGTCATGTGTAATTATAATAGATAAATCTGCATCTACTCAAATAGACACGGTAACTTATTGTTAGCATGAAATGTTTTGTATCCGCCACAGACTTTCGCTTCTTGTCCCAATCATTTCATGATGAACCTTTTATTTTTACAACTCTTTTCCTTGCCGATTCAACAGATATTTCAAGCTTACATTAATTTTGACAAAGCTGTACTTTTCATGTAACTACTGATACTTATACTAAATTGAATGTTTTAGAGAGGGATTACTATATACAGCCATTATTCTGGCTTAACATAGTTCTCCATAGGTAATTTTTAGGCACAACCTCTTTGAATAAATCTACCGAAAAAGATCATTTACTAGAGAAAAGGAAAAGTTTAGAATTGTGTAGTTTTGAAACCATTGTGATAAATAGACCAGTTGCTCCAATAGGAGAAAATCAATGGTTTCATATAGTGACTTTTACAGAGGGGGTATAGAAAGGCGTATTTATGGAGGAAAGGGTTACATATTCCTGCAATAAAGAGTTAATGGAGACTCGATGAAAGTTCTAGCTGTCTTATACAGATACTTTAAATAGTGAATCAATAGGCATACTAATTAGATTATTTTAAAAGCACAGGGCATTTTGGCTCAGGCAGAATCTATACTACATGTATACCATAAACAAACAGGACAACACTGATTAGACGGCTGCTATAAATAGGAGCGGTTACATGGCGATTATAGGGGGTAAATGGTTTAGAAATAAATAAATAAATAAATAAAATAAAAAAAATACAGTGTGGGAAGAAAGCAGATGAGATTGGTGTATGACGATAATTTATTGATAAGAAACAATTTGGCCCTGTATTTGGGATACTAATAAAGCAATGTGTGAAAGGTACAATGTATACGACAGGTTTTGGAATGTCATATTTAAATATACCATCTTCCCATGTCATCGCACAGAGAATGGGACAGAACTCCGAAATTGCTCAATGGCATTTATTTGAGAGTATTCGCAAGCTAAATATGCAGTTCCCAGAAATACTTAATCTAATGCTCTAAAATATCGCCGTGCGTATATGTCATGCCTAATTTACCTAGCCACGAGAGATCAATGATACAGTATAAAATATATACAGTAAAACCTCTCTATAAACTTGAAGTTGAATTTAGTATAAACATCGGTCTTGGAGACAGGTGGCGGCTTAATGCAGGGTGAAAGTCGTGCAGAAAGCTCCTAGAGGAGCGTGACTTTCACACTGCATTAACCCTTTCCCAGTTGTGTGTTCATGTAAGAAATAATGAAAACATGAATATTTATTAGCTCACTTTTTATATTATAAACTCTATAAGGGATGTTTTGCTTTGACAAACAGTGTGGAATCAGATCTATATCATGTCAAAAGCAAACAGATCAGACCCTGATCAGACGGCTCCTATAGGAGCCGTCTGATCTGGGTCTACTCTGTTTGCAAATACGTAAAAATCCTACATTAAACTACCATCTGCCTTTAACCCTTTCCTTCATATAAACGTGTTTCACGCATTTTCAAGCAGAGTAGCCCCAGATCAGACGGCTCCTGTAGGAACCGTCTGATCAGGGTCTACTCTGTTTGCTAATAGAATTTGACAGATCTGTTTCTTTAGTTTCTAAAATGGCTACAATGCTCCACCTTCCATATTTCATTAAAAACTATTTGTCCATGAATATTCAGTAGGTATTGAAATTTGAAATAAACATAGAAAAGGGAAAGGGTTAACACTCAGAAATGAACCTCTCAGTTTGATGGTCGCTTTGGCTGGGTTTCACTGTGTATGGATAAGGCAATGTAAATACTAGAGTCCCCGGGATCTCGCTTAACCTTCCCTCATATCGACACATCACACACTTTTCAAGCAGAGTAGCCCCAGATCAGACGTTACTGTAAGAACTAATGTAGAAACAGTGTGAGTAGGCTCTCCTGTGTAAAATATAAATCTGATTCTACAATTTGTACTGTGGCAAAACATTTCTGTGTTCATATTCCAGACTAAAATACTCTAACATTGATATTCATGACTTCTTGTATAAACGGTTATGAGTTACAGTAATGCACCTTTTTCACTGTAGTCATACTTGTTGGTATAAAAACTTGTAGATTTTTTTAACTTGTCAGTAAAAACAATCCTAGAATTCAAGGTTACTGCAATTTTTTTTTATCTGTTTTAAGTTTGGGTTTATGGGTCTTCTTTAACCCTTCTCTTGTTGAATTTTAAAATACATTTACCATTCATTACCCATGCCCTGTTGTATAATTACATATATCTTCACTGTGTACAAGTATTTCGCTGTGCAATCACTGCTGTGGAGTGTACTGGTTGCACAATCAACTTGTAAATAGTGCAGACCCTGATGAGACAGCTCCTGCAGGAGCTGTCTCATCTGGGTCTTCACTATTTACAGGTACGTATATTGACGCGAATAGCAAGTGAAGGGTTAACCCTTTACGTCATACAAACGCCTTTTCACGCCTTTGCAACAAAGAAGATCCACATAGGAGTCGTCTGGCATGGGTCTGCTCTGTTTGCTTATGGCATAATATAGGCCCGATTCTGCAGTTCCTGTCTCAGCCATATGCCCTGTATTTATATGCCATTATAAAATTAATGTAATTAATATAAATGATGTCACAATTTCTTACACGAATTTCAACGGAGTCGTGTATATATATATACGTACTAAATTATAGATCTATGAAGGAAATGTGGATCATTAAAGGGCGATAATACTTAATATTTTTCTCTTTCAACTAAACAAGAGTACACTACCTTAATCACTATGCGAAGTGGCTTTATAGTGGATGAACATTCATATAATTATAATACACCATTTAGTACCATCAATTAAAATCAAAAGTATTGATCCATATCTCATTAACCATAACCTGATTGGTATTTGCTAACAGTTTAGATCCAGATGAAACGACGAGTAACAGGATTTAAGCAATTTGTCAGGCTCAGTTTGTCACTGTCACTCGGTTTATCACCGTCACTCAGTTTATCACCGTCACTTAGTTTGTCACTGTCACTCAGTTTATCACCGTCACTCAGTTTGTCACCGTCACTCAGTTTGTCACTGTGTATGTGTAAACTAAAGGTACAGTAAAATCTCGATAAGATCTACGAAATTTTAGTAATGAATGACTTATGTCTTTGTGTGCAGGTGGCTGCTTAACCCATTACCTCATAGGCTATTTTAGATACAACCTCTTTGAATTAATCTACCGAAAAGGAGCATTAATAAGAGAAAAGGACAATTTTGGAATTTTGTAGTTTGAAACCATTGTGATAAATAGAGCATTTGCTCCTATAGGAGCAAATGCTCTATTTATCACAATGGTTTCACAAAGTGACTTTTACAGAATCGTCAAAAGTCGTCAATATGAGGGAAAGGGTTAATGCAGGATGAAGGTCATGCAGAAAGCTGCATGACTTTCACCCGGCATTAAACTGCCACATGTGTTAAAGATCAATCATGATAGTATCGAGTGTAATACCAAAATACTTTCCTGTTTGAATAAAGATTTAACCCTTTCCCTCATAGAAACATGTTTTCACGCATTTGCAAACAGAGAAGACCCAGATCAAACGGCTCCTCTAGGAGCCGTCTGATCGGGATCTGCTCTGTTTGCTAGTGGAATTTCCAAGATCTATTTCTTTACTATCTAAAATGGCTACAGCGTTCCATATTTCATTATAACTACTCTGTCAATGACTATTAATTAGGTATTGCAATTTTGAATAATTATATAACAGGGAAATGGTTAACCCTTAGTCCGCTATAATTACATATCTGCTCAAAGTTGTATCTGGTGTAAGTGTCTGATTACCTCCTATTTGAATACATGCTCTATTAACCCTTTCCCTGTTCTACATTTATTCCAAGTTTCAATACCTACTGAATATTCATGGGACAAAATAGTTATAATGAAATATGGAAGGTGGAACATTGTAGCCATTTTAGAAACTAAAGAAACTGATCTTTCAAATTCCATTAGCAAACAGAGCAGACCCTGATCAGACAGCTCCTGTAGGAGCTGTCTGATCTGGGTTTTTTCTGTTTGCAGATGCGTGAAAACACGTTTATACGCGGGAAAGGGTTAATCACAACGGTTTCAAAAAGTGACTTTTACAGAGGTGTCAATGTGAGGTAATGGGTTAAGCGTTCTTTAGACCAGTGTCTTTTCTACATACCCTACCTCATTTCCCCTATTACTAAATATCAAGTCTCAATTATATATTTATTTATTTATAGAAATACATGTATACAAGTATTGAAATAATCCCCTAAACCATACGTCATAATCTTTTAGCATAAAACTTAACACGCGCACTTCCTTCAATATTGTCAAAAACAACGTTTCCATCCACGTTGAAGTCTTTCAGGTTAACAGAACCGAGGACATCAAAACCAAACTTTTCAAAAAGATATTGGGAACAGTTTGAAGTTCCAGCCGCGCCAACACAAACCGGCTTCAAACCGATGTCCTTGCACATGAGTAGGCCTGACTCCAACAACTTAGAGGAGATTCCCTGTCCCCTGTGGTCCTTATGCACAACAATGGTGAGGAAATCTATTGCAACGTCAACACAAAAATGAGTGAATGTGTTCAAACCACCATTGGGATAATTCAACACTTTGCCGATCTTGTTCACTTTTTCACTTGTGATGACAGGTATATGGTCAGATGTATCTGATTCACGGGAGGTAACCATCATTGTTAAGGCGCCGATTGTCTCCCCTGTGATATGAGACACCAATGACAATGATATGTTGTGGCGGAGGCGATACTGCCATAGATCTTTAACGTCTTCTATTGGGACAATGCCGACTGTCTTACTAAGGGTTTCATCGGGATAGAAATGGTCTTCCAGGAACGAGAGAAGATGTAAAATTCTGTCTGGTGAGTATAACTCAAGGTACGAGTCTCTGAAGGCGATGGAGTCTGATATCTGCTTCACCAACTATACATGAAATAAAGAAACAGTATGTGTAACATTGGCAGTTTCACCGAGGATTTCATTTTTATAAGAACACTAACTAATGATATGTCTCTTATGAATCGCTATTTCGTCTCTATAAACACCCCTACCAAATTACCATCAACTAATTTAAAAAAAAATAGTGAAGGTGGTGCGTCGTTTACTTAGGTGTAAAAATAGCTGTCATCGCGGAGGGGTCCGATTATCATAAAGTGTTGACCAACAGTTCCTGGCTGTCTCGAGAACCATATCAAGTAAATACTAGTTACCCCATCTTATGCAACTGAAATCTTTCGACAACCCTGTAAAGGTTTTTGAAACTTCAAAATTCTAAAATTGTCCTCTTCTCTAGTAAATGCTCCTTTTAAGTAGAATAATTATTATTCAAAGAGGCTGAAATATTGGATGGAATGAGTTAATTAATACATTACTTTGTGAAAAGTGGCCATACATAAACAAACACGGCGAAATTTACGAGATCGATCCTTTATATGGAGACAATTTCAGAATTTTATGTTCCAAAATGCTTCTTGTGTTTTTAAAAATGACACTTCCTAGTTCTGTGAATGCATGGTGAAGGTAGGTCATCTTTGTTAACATACAGGTTGAACAATTCGATCAGATGCAATTTGTTATCGTCGGAGGGGAGTTTAAAATCAGAGTCCTTGAAATCTATTTCGTGCAGAAGATGAAATTGTGAACAGAACGTTTTACGTGTTATTTTAATGAGACAATATTGGGAAATAACTGAAATTAAAAAGAAATAAAGAAGTTCAGTTGTCTGTGAATTGTCAGTAAAAATAGGTAAATATAGGTATCACATTGAATAAATGTATCACTAATGAATCAATATTGACACAGTACGTTAGTGTTATGTTTCTAAAGAAGACATGTACAAATGTAGGTACATGTATGAATAGGTAATGGTCTCAAATACTGTTGTAACACACAGTACACAGAGCTCCAGATAAGATGCCTACATTTAACTGGTGCGGATCCAGGATTTCAGATTGGGGGTAGATTTTTTTGGAAAGGGGGGGGGGGGCGTAGATTTTTATGTTTGATCACTTTGATGTCATAATTAAATAGTGTGTTTGTAATACATGTTGAAAAAAGAGCTTAATTGGGTGAGGGAAATAAAAAACTCAGATTAAATCATTGTTTTATTGAATTTTAGTAGATCTAGATCTAAAATAATACTAAAAATGTTTGTTTGGGCAATGTTAGGGGGCATACGCCGGCTCCGCCCCTCTAAATCCGCGCCTGAAGAATAGCTCCCTTATTTCTCCACCAAACCCTATACTGTGACCAGTCCTTAGAACCGTTCTAAAGAGTAGTCACAGTGTAGGTTTTGGTGGAGAAATGAAGATTTTAGTATTTTGGTACGCACCTTTATCTGTAGCTCTGGTTAGTGTTATATTTCTAAAGAAAACATTTATGTATAAAAAGGTTATGGTCTGAAATACTGTTGTAACAAATAGAATATATCTGTCCAGAAGAGCGGCTGCTCTGTGTAGTAGGTGTTTGCAGAATTCGTTGGTTCAATAGCCACGACTGTGACTGTAGACACACGAGCTTATAAATACGACGTCACGCTTTAACAATTTACCTCATGGACATTCGCCTTCGTAATCATTAACCCTTTCCTCCATAGGCTATTTTTAGACCCAACCTCTTTGAATAAATCTACCCAAAAGGAACATTAACTAGAGAAAAGGAAATTTTCTAAAATTTTGTAGTTCTGAAACCATAGTGATAAATAGAGCATTTGCTCCTTAGGAGCAAATGCTCTATTTATCACAATGGTTTTTGACTTTTAAAGAGGCGTAGAAAGGCGTATTTATGGAGGAAAGGGTTTATTAACTTAATTAACAATGGAAATTTGACCATGGCAGAAACTGCAGAATCAGATCAATCTAAGATAATGATCGTCACAGTAAAAATACTTTTACCATAAACAATACAATTCTAGAAACTGTTGATTGATTTTAAATACCTAGGGATTCACCTATTCAAAAATGGTAACTGGTTTAGAACCAAGAAACTACTAGCAAAACATTCTAAATATGCGTTACATAATGTATCTATAGTTTTTAATCAAATCGAACTATCTATTAATGATAAATGTAAACTCGTTGACAGTCTAGTGGGTTCTGTTCTTCAATATAGTGCAGATGTCTGTAAACATATTGCATTAGTACATTGTAAATTTCTAAGAAAGGTTTTATGAGTCAAAAAATCCATAAATCTAGAGGGCCTAAATGGAGAATTGACAGCTGAAAATTCAATAACCAACTGACAGCTGAAAATTCAATAACCAACTGATAGCTGAAAATTCAATAACCAACTGACAGCTGAACATTGAATAACTAACCTGGCAGTTTATTCGTCCAATTCTTATATTTTACGAATAACCAATTGACAGCTGTAAATTCAATAACTAATTGACAGCTGAAAATTCAATAACCAACTGACAGCTGAAATTTCAATAACTTACTGACAACTGAACAGTCAATAGCCAATTGACAGCTGAACATTCAATAACCAATTGAAAGCTGAAAATTCAATAACCAATTGACAGCTGAAAATTCAATAACCAATTGACAGCTGAACATTCAATAACCAACTGCCAATAACCAACTGCCTGCCAACTTCACGCACATGAACTCGGAAGACACCCACTTAAGATACAAAGGAAATCAATACTATTAAGTTTTGGCTAAAGATCTTAAACTCAAATACTTCGCTTGTTAAAGAAATATACAGCATGATGAAAAATAATGCAGACAATAATACTACATACGGGGGAACAAATTGGGGTTTTCAAATAAAGATTCTCCAAATGGAAATCGGAATGACTAATCTATGGATAAACCAACCTGATCTATCTTATAATATTAACTATGATAACATTAGACAGCGTATTTTAGACATGCATATGCAAACCTGGTACACAAATAATAATAATTCCAGACGCTTATCAGCGATCTATGTCTATTAACACGAGTTTAAATCAGAAAAATATCTTACTTGTATCAAAATGAATACAACTGAACTGCTCGTACAAGATTTAGATTGTCATCCCATAAATTAGAAATAAAAACAGGAATACATACTAATGTAGCAAGGGACGACAGAACATGTAGAAAATGCAGAATGAATTTAATTGAAGACGATTATCACTTTCTATTAGTCTATCTAAAATATAGAGAACTTATACCAAAATACCTGAAATCATATTATTGTCACTGGCTAACACGCAATAAATTTGAAAAACTTATGTCGTCGGATTCAGTAATGACAATAGTCCTTCAAAGTCTAAAAATGTATTGGCTATATATGTGCTGTATACAACTTAATGCCTTGAATCAAATTCATGTTATATTATGTTATTTCATAATCAAACAGAGCAGACCCTGATCAGACGGGTCCTACAGGTTTATATGAGGAAATGATAAGCGAGTCGCAGCTGTACGGTAAACTAACCGAAAGGTTTCTGCCCAAGCTCATAATTCAAACCTGCTTACCAAACTACAAATTAATTGACTGTATTGTCATTGAAAACTATTAACACTTGGTAGGTGCGACTTTTTGAATAGGTCTATAGCTATGTACAATTTAAATTCAAACGAGACGCCGAGAAGCTATGCTCTAATAATATGTTGCAGACAATTACTTCGCGAGCAAAGAGTAAAGGTCACGTAATCTAGTTCATCAAAATGAGTTCTTTCTTCAAATAATTCAATATTCATCTTCTCCTGCGTTATACAAGTCTTGAATCTTTCCAGTACATTGTATACCTGATAGAAAACCTTTTAATGTCATTGCAAACAGAGTTGACCCAGATCAGACGGTATACAGTCTGCTTGATCTCATCTCGCAGTTTCTGTCCTGGCCAAAAATTAATTTGTTCACAGTGTCATACAAATCATGTAGCTATGTCATATTTATACATGTATTATATCTCAAAGAATATTCATGATTTAAATGGTTAACTCAGGCGAACAGCAATACCTTCTCTAATTCCTCTCTTGGCAAGATACTGCTTTCCACCTCCTATAGATCTCTATGTGTTTTTTTCACTGATGGTTTCACGCATATATAAAAAAATTCGTTACACATCACGCAGGCATCAGAGCAAGGCATCGACCTTGCTATTCGACCTATTTACTAAAAAAAATTTGTCGCTTGCCAAATGTCTTCTGCTTATTTTTTTAAAAGAATTGTTTCATGTTGATGCAATCGCTCAAGAGATTTGTACGATCCTTACTAGGCCATGGGGGTTAATCCTTTTCATCATATAAACGTGTTTTCATACATTTGCAAACAGAGCAGACCCAGATCAGACGGCGCCTATAGGAGCTGTCTGATCAGGGTCTACTCTGTTTGCTGATGGGATTTGTAAGACGTGATTCTAAAATGGCTACAATGTTCTACCTTCCACGTGTCATGTTACTATGAATATTCAGTAGGTATTGACATTTTGAATAAACATAGAACTGGGAAAATATTAAGCACTATAAATATGTGGAAAATGGCCATAATGTAAAATCAGTTGAGACTCATCGTGATGACCCATGCCTCATCTGGATCCAAACTGCTGGTAAAGGTTAGAGGTTAGATTAGCATGCACTAGTAAGTTAACCATTTGTGTCACAAGGACGCCTTTTGGCACATTTGCAGAGTAGATCCAGATCAGACGGCTCTTATAGGAGCCGTCTGATCAGGTTCTATTCCGCGCTGCTTGCTTATGAAATAACATTTTTTCTATAATTTCTGTCATGATATAACTTACATTGATCATGATGCCAGTTCAGTTGATGAATATCTGTACAGTCTTTATTTCTGACACGAATATCCAAGGAGTAAAATGTTAGCCGAGACTAGGTGAAAGTTTTAACCCCTTCCTTCATAAATACGCCTTTCTACGCCTCTGTATATAATAGTCACTTCTTGAAACCATTGTGATAAATAGAACATTTGCTCCTCTATTTATCACAATGGTTTCAATACAACAAAATTCAACAAAAATACAACAAAATTCTAACAGTTTCCTTTTCTCTAATACACGTTCCTTTCTGGTAGATTTATTTAAAGTGATTGGATCTAAAATAGCTTATGAGGGAATGGGTTAAAGTTTAAACTAACTTAGTGAAAACAAAGAAAAATAATAAAAAGATGACCGGTATTTTTGACAGATGGTCAGCAGGTCAGTTTGGCAAAGGAAAGGGATATAGTGATAAGAGACAATTTGGGATACTTGCAAAACAATGTGTGAAAGGCATAAGATACGTTTTTGAAGGTGATATACAAGTATTTCAGTGCATTTTCTTCCTACGTCATCACACAGAGAATGGGAAAGAAATCCGAAATCGCTATATAGTTTCAATTTGAAATTGCAGTATTCTTAAGCGGTCACTTATTTATTGAGCATATGAGTCTAAAAAAGCAGGTGGTTCCTTAATGCAGGGTAATGATGATTCTGTATCACTTTTGCCCTGTATTCAGCTACCACCTGATTTAGAAATTAAACTTTAGACGTCATTTTAATGACAGCTTAACCCTTCGCTTGCTGAATTTTAAAATACATTTCTCCTTCTTTACCCATGCCCTGTTGTATAATTACATATATCTTCACTGTGTACAATTATTTCGCTGTGCAATCCCTACTGTGGAGTGCACTGGTTGCACAACCAACTTGTAAATAGTGCAGACCCTGATGAGACAGCTCCTGCAGGAGCTGTCTCATCTGGGTCTTCACTATTTACAGGAAGGTATATTGACGTGAATAGCAAGCGAAGAGTTAAAACAGGTCTACTGTATTTCATACAGGAGAAGTAAATGGTAATCTTTACCGGGCTTTGACTGCAATGTACCAGAAGGTAATATCCTGTGTTAAATACAATGGTAAGATATCTGAGTATTTCGACTGTCCAGTTGGACTCAAACAAGGCTGATTGGCACCACCAAAACTATTTTATTTTTTCATAAACGAACTATCCTTAAAGATGAAACAAAACAAAGACCTAAGAGGGATTCAGCCAAATGACATAGAAATTCTGCTTCTGATGTTTGCAGATGATGTAGCGCTCATGGCAGACACAGTTAGAGATGTACATAAACACTGAAATGTATTGAGCGAGTTTTGCCAAACCAGCTGTCTTAAAGTTAATACTCAGAAAACTAAAGTAATGGTGTTTAAAAAAGGGGGCATGATATCTAGACACGAAAAATGGACTTACGGAGGGGAAGTCTTACAAATAGTGAATGCATTTACATATGTATGTGTTACATTCATCTCTCTTTGAATAGAATGGCTGGAGACTTGGCCACAAAAGCAAAGAGGGCGTTAATTTCAATTTTAGCATCCCTGTACAATTATGGTCAGCTACCATATAGTATATTTTTCAAGTTGTTCGACTCTAAAACTTACCAATTGTTACGTATGGTTCAGAGTTATGGGGATACGGTTCCAGAAATAGTTCAGAAACAGTGCTGAATTACGCTTGTAAGAGATACCTTTGTACGAGCAAAAACTCAACAAATGCTATTGTCCTAGGAGATTGCGGGCATTTTCCAATGTCAATAGAAACCGCTAGGAGATGCATAGAATATTGGTTAAAAATTCTGAAAATGTCTACTACCAGGTATGTCAAAAAGTGTTACAACATGCTTTTAAAAATGCCAAATGATGGTTACTTTAACTGGTCATCGGAGGTGAAAAACCTTTTATGTAAATATGGTTTTGCTTATATTTTGTATAACCAAGGTACTGAAAATGAGAAATTGTTTTTAGAATTGTTTGTACAGAGAATGAAAGATACAAATATACAAAACTGGTACAGTTATGTTGAGATCTGTTCTAAACTGAGTGTCTATAAATACATTAAAGTTTCATACGGACGTGAGGTTTTTTCAGTGTGTATTAACAATAAGAAAGTTCAGACACAGTTACGCTCAGTTCAGAACAGGTGCACATGAACTGGACATAGAAAAGGGACGGTACAGGAACATGCCAAGAGAAGAACGAGTATGCAGGGTTTGTTCAAATGGTGATGTTGAAGATAAGTTCCAATTTCTGTTTGTTTGTAAGGTTTATGCGGACTTAAGAGATACATTTAGACCTAGAAATATATATATTAACCCGTCCTTACATAAGATGTACAATTTGTTAACATCAGCAAATGAATCAAACATTAGAAATACTGCTCAATACATACATTATGTTTTTGCTATGAAAATACATATTCTAAATACTTAACCCTTCGCTTGCTATTCACATCAATATACCTACCTGTAAAGAGTGAAGACCCAGATGAGACAGCTCCTGCAGGAGCTGTCTCATCAGGGTCTGCACTATTTACAAGTTGATTGTGCAACCAGTGCACCCACAGCGGTGATTGCACAGCGAAATACTTGTACACAGTGAAGATATATGTAATTATACAACAGGGCATGGGTAAAGAAGGAGAAATGCATTTTAAAATTCAGCAAGAGAAGGGTTAAGCACTCAGAATATTACGCCGAAACAATCGATTAGTATAATATATGTGTTCATATATGTGCGTGCCTATGTGTGAAACTTGTAATACTGCTCTACTACATTTGATTGTATATTCATGTTTGAATGTATTTCTTGTACTATGGGCTGGATGTCTTGAATGTATCAATAAAACTATATATCTATATCTATCTATTATACAGGAGAAGTAATGCTGATCTATTGTTCTAAATTATATCTGCGTTTAGGATCTGAACATAGATCCGTGCCTAATTCATCTAGCCACAGGAGATCAATGGTACTATAAAAGAAGTACGCACATGTATCTGTGTCCCTTTCAACATTTTCGTCTGACCAACGTTTTACTGTGAAAACAAAACAAAACAAAAACGAAACCGTATAACAACTTTCCAACAGTAATTCCATTATTTTAGTGTAGGACATAACTAACGAATAGAAGCGTACTTAGGTGTATAGAAATGATAGATAGAGGGAAACTGCAGGGTTTAGAATTTTACTGAAATGCAATGCCAAGTTTTAACCCTTTACTTCATATAAAAGCCTATTGTCACATTTGCAAAAGGAGTAGACCGAGCAGGTTCCAACATGAGCTATCTGATTATAGTCTGTTCTGTTTGTTCTTAACCCTTTCGCTGCAAAACTCTGTCGTCTGCTAACTTTGTCGTCTGCTACAAATTTTCATTCTTTTGAGTTTCTTCATTTTTGTTTCAAAAACATAGTAACAGTAACAAACAGTTTGGATCATGATGAGACGCCGAGTTACTCGGCGTCTCATCTGGATCCAAACTGTTTGCATAGGTAATCACAGATCCGGCATTGGCAGCGACAGGGTTAAAGCTGAATAACGTAACAGATGAAAACCTGGAATGTACGTCTCGAGGAATATCAAAAGAAGAAGAAGAAGAAAAAGAAAATATCAAGATTTAAGATTTTTATTGACTTAAACTATACGCGGTTCATCGTCATTTTAACAACATTCAATGCATAATGTTATAGATTGTGACCTCGTAAATAATTAATTTTATAACCAAGACATCCATAGAATAAATGTAGTCTCTATATAAAGTTGTATACCATGTAGCATGTGAGGATGGAATCAGACGTCACATTGTTTGATTGGATCTACATATTCTGAAAGCTTCGTTGATAAATCTACTTAATTCTAAACATTGCTTTAGGATGAATTAACCATCTCCTTCATAAATACGCCTTTTCGCGCCTTTCTAAATAGAATAAACCCAGATCAGGAGTCGTCCGATCAGGGTCTGTTCTGTTTGCTTATGAAATTATAACAAATCTCTTTATACAGTTTCTTCCATTACCAAAACATTCCTGTATACATTTACCATGATAAATTACAGCCAATAAATATTCATGATGTTATTATTTCTGACATGAATATGCAGCTTGGAAAGGATTAGATAATTGGACAATCTTAAACATAGATAATTGGACAATCTTAAACATTCTTGGTCTAACAGTATAATAATTCTTAATGCACTGTGCAGTCAAACTTGGAATTCCAAAATAATGTTCTTATCTTACTTTCATTTCCCGAGACTTCTTATTTGGAGATTCTGGCATATTACGGAATATTAAATTATTTCTCACTCACTGAGATCCTTGTTTCTGTGTTTATCACATTTATTCCCCAATTCTAAAGTGGAAAATACTCACTTATCAAGAATCAATATCGCTAGAGTGAAAGTCAACATCTCTACCAACTGCACTACTGTGTATATTTATATAAATTATATATCTATATATTTATACAGTAAAACCCCTCTAAACCAGAATTCTAGTAGAATTTAGACACCTTTGGGCAGGTGGGTGCTTAATGCAGGGTGAAAGCAATGCAGAAAGCTCCTAGAGGACCTTTTTGCATGACTTTCACCTTACATTAAGCAGCCACCTGTCTCCACGGCCGATATTCATACACAACTGAACGCCCAATTTGAATAGGTTTTACTGTACAGTATAAACCCCTCTAATTCGACCACTTAATGAACAAACATGGCTGTCTTCATAAGCAGGTGGTTGCTTAATGCGGGACGAAAGTTATGCAGAAAGCTCCAATAGGAGCTTTCTGCATAACTTTCGTCCTGCATTAAGCTACCACCTGCTTTTGCCTCTGTGAATTATGCCCCTTTTTGGTAGTGGCATTAGAGGGGTTTTACTGTATATGTGTTATATTATAAAGTAGTAGTAATATCTTGAGATATATAAGTGACTACACACATCGCAATTCACCCACATCTGCAATGCGTTTTTCGTAGAATAAAGTAGATTTGTGTTAGATCTATCTACATATTCGACAGGTAATTTGCCAAAGGCTTTCTAATGTATACTAGATGTGATAGACTATTCGAACACAACAGTTCTTAAACCTTTATTCCATAAATACGCCTTTCTACGCCTTTTGCAAACATAGTAGACCCAGATCAGACGTCTCCTATAGGAGACATCTGATCAGTGTCTGCTCTGTTTGCTTATGGCATAACATAGCTCTGATTCTACAGGTTCTGATTTGGCAAAAAGTGCATTTGTTTACATGTATATGGCATGATAAAAATACATATAATTAATATTCACGATTTCATTATTTCTTTTACGAATTGTTCTTAAAGGTATCGCTACGCAAATCTACAAATATATTTGACAGCTTAATGTAAGCCAAGAGTAGCTGCATTAAGATGTGAACTCGAGAAATTGTTCAGATTAGAAATCGGATGACTCAATCTTCTGTTATCTCTAGTAATGGTCCCTTGAAGGTCGAGACGCAGTTCAGCTGTAGTTATAAAGTAAATTCATTTTAATTTGATCATACTTATTTGTTTCTTCATTATTTATGTAAATATATAGTAAACCTCTCTAGTGCGATCACTTTATGAATGATCACAAGTGTCTTTAAAAGTAAGTGATTGTTTAACCCTTTCCTTCATATAAACGCCCTTTTACGCATTTGAAAACAGAGTAGACCCATGTCAGACGGATCCTACAGGAACCGTCTGATAAGACTGTGCTCTTTTTGCTGTATGACATGATATAGGTCTGATTATAGTTTTTTGTCAAAGCAAAACAATCCCATGAAAAGTTTGTATTATAAAACTCCTGCTAATAAATACTTATGATATTATTATTTTCTTACATGGATATTTGAACAGGGAAAGGGTTAATGCATGACGGAAGTAAACCATTAGGCCCATAAAGAAGCTCTCTGTAGATCTTTTTTCCTGTATTATACAGTGAAACCTCGCTAATGCGACCACTTAATAAACAGCCACTGATGTCGTTTAAAGCAGGTGGTTGCTTAATGCAGGACGAAAGTTATGCAGAAAGCTCCTATAGGAGCTTTCTGCATAACTTCCGTCCTGCATTAAGCTACCACCTGCCTCTGCCACCCAGAATTATGCCCCTTTTTGGTGGTCGCATTAGCGGGGTTTTACTGTATTACCACCAGCCTTAAAATTGATTTTCTGGTGATGGTTGCTTTAGAAGTGTTTTACTGTATATGGAAACACACACTTTTAACCAATTACATATATTTTATTTTGTTATATATAGAAACAAGTGAATATATAGTTTATGCAAATAATGCAGGAATCATACCTAAGACATTCTTTAATAAACAGAGATATCCTGATCAGATACATCATACAGGAACCTCTAATCTGGATCTACCCTGTTTGTAAAGGTGTCAGAGGTGGCTCTATGAAGTCAACGGTTAACGGCCATCGTCAAATTTCATGCAACGATGACTTTTTATTTAATATAAAGGGCGATAATACTTGATGTATTTTCTCTCTCAACAGACAAGAGTACACTATCTTAATCGCTAATGCGGAATTTAACCACATTTTAAAAATCCGTATATATCTACCACAAAGTACAAATAAAAAATCAACCATATCAAATCCATACTAACAAGGGGAATGTTACATGTTTTGATATAAGTGTTCCTCTGAAGTTCCTTCGTGTTTATTTTCTTTTGCACTGAGATACCTATTCAGTGTCATTCCCGCCCAACCAATCAGTGCCACAGTTCCCTATACCCATTCCAATCATTACGATAATTAATTTTCAGTAAGGCATTTTCTTATTTTACTCTTGTGTAATTTATGACTTTATATATCTTGTCTTGTGTTTTCGATGACGAGCAGGCAAGGAATATGTGTGCAAAGGATGTGCGTATATGTGGGCATGCGCACTTCGTTTGTGCTTCTGGGGCTGCTATGAACTATCGTATGGTATCACCGTCATGCCTTCCATTCTATTTTAGTCCATTCTGTTTTAGAATATTTATTAGCTGAAGTTTCATAACAGTATATGAACACATGAGTGTGTTACCTTGGCAGAAACTGTATTTTGAGAACAATATGGAAGCCCTGAATGACAGTATTGACTTCTGACTACTTATGAGCTGTGACTTGCGACTTATGACTAGCTACTTTTTAATTTTGGCGCAAAATAGATTTCATGGTGTAGCCACGTTTTGTAAGTATACGTTGCTCCTTTTGTAGTTTGTAGAATCTGCTTTGAAAATATTTATGTGTATTTAAAACCGCAAAGTAGACTGTATTGCATATACATGTATCATTAACACGCATATAGCCTTAGGGATATTGTTTTGCTTATTAGTGTAAAATAGGTTTTTATCTGGATACACGGATCATGTGGTAGCCTACTCGGACAAGCCTGAATGGCACAAAAATGGGTACCAATGCTTGGAATGATCATACGAGGCAATTGATGGGTATTTAATGTAAACTGGACGTTCTTCATTTCTCTTCTCCAGCTGGTATGGTGTTATATAAGATTCTGGATCCATACCGGTAATTTTATCTCGATGCAAATGATACCAGTATTTAGTCAGGACACCTTTCTCCTGTATCGGTGCCATATAGCATATATATAGTGTTGCGGTGTCGTGAAACCCAACTCAATCACTAACTGGATACATGGTTCAATTTCTCTATTTACAGCAAATACTTAACCCTTCGCTTGCTATTCACGTCAATATACCTACCTGTAAATAGTGAAGACCCAAATGAGACAGCTCCTGCAGGAGCTGTCTCATCAGGGTATGCACTATTTACAAGTTGCTTGTGCAACCAATGCACTCCAGAGCTGTGATTGCACAGCGAAATACTTGTACACAGTGAAGATATATGTAAATATACAACAGGGCATTGGTAAAGAAGGAGAAATGTATTTTAAAATTCAGCAAGAGAAGGGTTAAACCCCCTTTATTATTGACCCTTTTCTGAAGTAAAGGCCACAGAATAGACATATACACATAATTATGTGGCAATCAGACATTTCTCAAGCGAATGCTGCATGGCACATGTCTATGGTCAACTAAATCTGTCCATGATGCTTGAAACAAATGGAAAGCATGAAAGTGACATCTATTATTTTTCATATAGAACGATTTAAAATACCGTTTACCGTTGTAACAGCTCGGGTATATTATTCATGGTTTGCACACATTGTTACCGTATTCTGTTGACGTCATCATTTAAAGCTGTATCAAACCATATTCGTCGCATAAACAGCGACTGCAATGTAAATGTAATTCATATTTACCTTGTACCTATGGGATAAAAACTTCTATTTTCAACTTTAATATGTCTGGGAAAGGAGGAAGAATGAGATGTATTTTATTTCTGTTCATCCTGATAGGAACGAGATCCGCTGTTGTGCCATCTTATCTACCTTCATCGAATGCAAACAATCACAGGTCAATTCTAATTGTTAAGTATTTCAAACAAGGTTTCATCGTTGATGTGATTGACAGGGAAATGCAAAGTAGTTGACAATCAATCGGTTACAGGTCGATGTGACACCGTCTTCGAACACACCATGGGATAAATGTAAAACGTAATGATGTAATGCATATTATTCGTGCACTAGACCTAAACGACGTAGAACTGAGAAAAGCGCACCGTCTTAACCCTTTCCCTGTTCTGTATTAAGGCTAAATTTCAACACCTACTAAATATTCATTAACAACATAGTTAAACAAAATAGTTATAAAGATATATGGAAGGTGGAACATTGTAGGTATTTTAAAAGGCAAAGAAACAGATCTATGAATTCTATTAGCAAACAGAGCAGACCCTGATCAGATGGCTCCTCTAGGATCTGGGTCTACTCTGTTTGCAAATGCGTGAAAACACGTTAATATGAGGGAAAGGGTTAAAAGACGTGTTTATCGTGCAACAGGGCCAAATTATATTTCGCATTTATACGGTTATGACAAATTAAAGCCCTTTGGATTTTGCATACATGGAGCAATACATGGTTTCAGTAGAACAATAACCTGATTAGAGGTGTCGTACACGAACAACGATCCAAAAATGATTGCAGGGTACTACCTGGAGTCTTAGCAAGAAATTGAGAAAACAGCTTGTGTCCTGCATTGTGATGCTGGCCCTGAAAACACTAATGTTTGTCTTTTACAGCAGCTGCAACGGGTACTTTTGCATCGCATCGACGTGTTATTGTTGGGAAAAAGTAAATCAAATCAGCGTATTGAAAGATGGTGGTGCACATTAGGCATCAGGGCAAACAGTGGTGGATAAATTTCTTCAAGGACCTGCGTGATTCAGGTTGTTTCGATGAACTAGACCAAGTGCATTGTGAAAACTTGGAATTTCGTTCCAACTGATTTAGACCAAATTGGCCATCAGTGGAATATTCATAATATAAGATCACAACGTAATGTGGAAGCAAAATATGGGAAACCTGACGTTATACATTGTTTACCAGAAATGCTTGATACTTTTGATTATGGACAGGCAGTTGATCTAAACGGCGCGATGTGCTGTAAAGACATGTACTCAATTAGAAAGCAAAATTACGGTGCATTTAAAGAACTGGCACACCTTCTGAAGCCTGGGCTTTAAATGCCATTAGATGCTGACGCTGCCTTGCATTTGTACATCGAATTAAATGACTTGGTGGCGAAAGCAGATAATGTAGCAGCACAGTCTTAACAAGCATTTCAGCCAGACTCTAAAACTTTCTACACTACATTATTTACATGTAGGTCTTTTTTTAATAAAACCCTTTAGATTATGTACACCTGTAGTTCCAAAACGTGTATAGCAGTTATATTGTGTTGACAATACAGATTCTTAGTACAACTGACACATGTCTATATTGTTGCCTAACCACGAATCCGGGACAACTTGGCCTGGGTCAAGTCGACCCGGGTCAACTCGGCCTGTTTTGGCCGGGTCAACTCGGCCTGTTAAGATGCCTGAATTTAAATATTTTCAATAATAACTTATTTGTATCTTTACCAAACCCTATGTTGTGACCAGTTTTTAAAATCGTCTCAAGGTACTCCAGAGTTACTGCCCTTGAAATTTGCCCTACTGTCCTCATCAAGTCTCCAACAAACGTCATAAAAATGCATCCAATCATTTTGAGACGGGAGTAGGTGGGAGACATATGTTTTTTCTTAAAAACAAGCTCTAGTTTCTAAATATTTGAAAACTTGTTTGAAATACTCAACACTTAGTATTGACCTGTGAAATGTTGCATTCGATGAAGGTAGATAAGATGACACAACAGCGAATGTCGTTCCTATCAGGATGAACAGAAGTAAAATACATCTCATTCTTCCTCCTTTCCCATGCATATAGAAGCTGAAAATAGAAGTTTGTATCACATAGGTGCAAAGTAAATATAAAGTGCATTTACATGGCAGTCTGTTTATGCGACGAAAATGGTTTGATACAGCTTTAAATTAAGATGTCAGCAGAATACGGTATCAATGTGTGCAAACCATGAATAATATACGCGAGCTGTTACAATGGTGTCTTAACTCTTCGCTTGCTGAATTTTAAAATACATTTCTCCTTCTTTACCCATGCTCTGTTGTATAATTACATATATCTTCACTGTGTACAAGTATTTCGCTGTGCAATCACTGCTGTGGAGTGCACTGGTTGCACAATCAACTTGTAAATAGTGCAGACCCCGATGAGACAGCTCCTGCAGGAGCTGTCTCATCAGGGTCTTCACTATTTACAGGTAGGTATATTGACGTGAATAGCAAGCGAAGGGTTAAATCGTTCTGTATAGGAACAATCATAGATGTCACTTTCATGCTTTCCATTCGTTTGAAGCATCATGGACAAATTTATTTGACCATAGACATGTGTCATGCAGCATTAATCCTTCTTAGATCGCTGGAGAAATGCCTGATTGCCATATAATGGTGTGCATATGTGGCACTTCAGAAAAGGTCAGTAACAGTGGGTTTTTAAGTATTTGCTGAGAATGTGGAAAATGAACCGTGTATCCAGTTAGTGATTGAGTTGGGTTTCACGACACCGCAGCACTATATATGCTATATGGCACAGATACAGGAGAAAAGTGTCCTAAATAAATATAATTTGCATCGAGATAGAATTACCGGTATGCATTCAGAATCTTATATAACACCAGCTGGAGAAGAGAAATGAAGAATGTCTAGTTTACGTAAAATTCCTATTAATTGCCTCGTATGCTCATTCAAATTAGTGGTACCCATTCTTGTGCCATTCAGGCTTGTCCGAGCAGGCTACCACAGGATCCGTGTATCCAGTTTTGACTCCAATTAACAACCTTTTTGCACTAAAAAGCAAAACAATATATATATGCATGTTAATGGTATATACAATACAGTCTTTTTTACGGTTCTAAATATACATGCATATTTTCGAAGCAGATTTTACAAAAGGAGCAACGTATACTTACAAATGGTGGCTACGTTGAGCTGTTGTCCACCATGCCATCTATTTTGCGTCAAAATTAAAAAGTCACAAGTCATAAGTCGCAAGTCATAAGTCGCAAGTCGCAAGTCACAACTCATAAGTCATAACTCAGAAGTCAGAAGTCAATAGTGCCCTCCAGGACTTCCTTAGAACAATGTACCCCATGTTGTTGCATTAGTGCGTAAATCAATATATGAAAAAGATCCCTCCTTGTTACATTCGTGTGTGCGTGAATATATGACAACAAATACCTCTTGTTACATTAGTGGAGGCATCAATATAGTAAAATAATTTACTACTTGCGTACATGAATATAGGAGAACAACTTATCCTTGTTGTTACATTAGTGCAGGCATCAATATAGGAGAACAATTTACCCCTTCTTGTTACATTAATGCGTACATCAATATAGTAAAATAATTTACTACTTGATACTACATAAGTGCATGCATCAGTGTAGGAGATATATTGCCCGTTGTTGAACTTTACATTAGTGCGTGCATGAATATAGAACAATTTACCCCTTGTTGTAACATTAATGCGTGCATAGATATAGTAAAATAATTTACTACTTGAAACTACATAAGTGATTGCGTCAGTGTAGGGGATCTTTTGCCCATTGTTGAACTTTACATTAGTGCGTGTATGAATATAGAACAATTTACCCGCTTGTTGTTATATTAGTGCGTGCATCAATATATGAGAACAATTTACCCCTTGTTGTTACATTAGTGCAGTCATCAATATATGAGAATAAATACCTCTTGCTGTTATATTAGTGCAGGCATCAATATATGAGAACAAATACCCCTTGTTGTTACATTAGTGCGTACATGAATATAGGAGAACAAATTATCATTGCTGTTACATTAGTGCGCTCTTGAGTATAGGAGAACAATTTATTCTTGTTGTTACATTAGTGCGTTCATGAGTAGAGGAGAACAAATTATCATTGATCTTACATTAGTGCGTTCATGAGTATAGGAGAACAATTTATCATGGTTCTTACATTAGTGCGTTCATGAGTATAGGAGAACAAATTATCATTGCTGTTACATTAGTGCAGGCAGCAATATAGGAGAACAATGTACCCCTTGTTGTAACATTAATGCGTGCATCAATATAGTAAAATAATTTACTACTTGATACTACATTAAGTACGTGCATCAGTGTAGGGGATCTATTGCCCATTGTTGAACTTTACATTAGTGCGTGCATGAATATAGAACAATTTACCCCCTTGTTGTTTTATTAGTGCAGGCATCAATATAGAACAATTTACCCCTTGTTGTTACATTAGTGCGTGCATCAATATATGAGAACAAATACCTCTTGTTGTTATATTAGTGCAGGCATCAATATAGAACAATTTACCCCTTGTTGTTACATTAGTGCGTGCATCAATATATGAGAATAAATACCTCTTGCTGTTATATTAGTGCATGCATCAATATATGAGAACAAATACCCCTTGTTGTTACATTAGTGCGTACATGAATATAGGAGAACAAATTATCATTGCTGTTACATTAGTGCGCTCTTGAGTTTAGGAGAACAATTTATTCTTGTTGTTACATTAGTGCGTTCATGAGTAGAGGAGAACAAATTATCATTGATCTTACATTAGTGCGTTCATGAGTATAGGAGAACAATTTATCATTGTTCTTACATTAGTGCGTTCATGAGTATAGGAGAACAAATTATCATTGCTGCTGTTACATTAGTGCAGGCAGCAATATAGGAGAACAATGTACCCCTTGTTGTAACATTAATGCGTGCATCAATATAGTAAAATAAATTACTACTTGATACTACATTAAGTACGTCCATCAGTGTAGGGGATCTATTGCCCATTGTTGAACTTTACATTAGTGCGTGCATGAATATAGAACAATTTACCCCCTTGTTGTTTTATTAGTGCAGGCATCAATATAGAACAATTTACCCCTTGTTGTTACATTAGTGCGTGCATCAATATATGAGAACAAATACCTCTTGTTGTTATATTAGAGTAGGCATCAATATATGAGAACAATTTACCCCTTTTTGTTACATTAGTGCGTGCATCAATATATGAAAACAATTTACCCTTTGTTGTTATATTAGTGCAGGCATCAATATATGAGAACAATTTACCCCTTGTTGTTACATTAGTGCGTGCATCAATATATGGGAACACTTTACCCCTTGTTGTTACATTAGTGCGTGCATCAATATATGAGAACACTTTACCCATGTTGTTACATTAGTGCGTGCATCAATATATGAGAACAATTTACCCCTTGTTGTTACATTAATGCGTACATGAATATAGGAGAACAAATTATCATTGTTCTTACATTAGTGCATTCATGAGTATAGGAGAACAATTTATCCCTTGTTGTTACATTAGTGCAAGTATCAATATATGAGAACAATTTACCCCCTGTTTTTACATTAGTGCGTATATCAATAAAGGGGATATATTTACCTCTTGCTGTTACATCAATGTAGCAGTACCATTGGTCCCTGGAGGAACATCATTACTTACGTCAGTGTATTAGTACGATCTATCTTTTCTGAGTAAATTGTACTATTTATAGACAAACCGTTTCGTGCCTTTTGCAAACACAACAGACCAAGATAAGACCAAGATAAGACGGTTCGTATAGGGAAGGTCTGATAAGGGTCTGCCTTGTTTGCTTATGAAATTATATAAACCAGAATCTACAGTTTCTACCATGGTCAAATCATCTTGTGATCATAATTATGTCAAATTTTACTCTGAACTTCACGATAGAGAAAAAAATAATAAAAGTTCTCATGAGTAACAAACAGTGTAAATCCTGATCAGTCAAACTACGGGCATACCAGTGTACCTGGACCAGTCAAAGTACGGGCATACCTATGTACCTAGATCAGTCACAGTACGGGGCATTCCAGTGTACCTAGACCAGCCAAAGAATGGGCATACCTATGTTCTTAGATTAGTCAAAGTACGGGCATATCTATGTACCTAGATCAATCAAAGGATGGGCATAACTATGTACCTAGATCAGTCAAACAACGGGCATACCAGTGTACCTGGACCAGTCAAAGTACGGGCATACCTATGTACCTAGATCAATCAAATGGTGGGCATAATTATGTACCTAGATCAGTCAAACAACGGGCATACCAGTGTACCTAGACCAGTCAAAGAATGGGCATACCTATGTTCTTAGATTAGTCAAAGTACGGGCATACCTATGTACCTAGATCAGTCAAAGTACGGGCATACAGTGTACCTGGACCAGTCATAGTACGGGCATACCTATGTACCTAGATCAGTCAAAGGACGGGCATACCTATGTACCTAGATCAAAGTACGGGCATACTAGTGTTCCTTGATCAGTCGTTATACGGGCATACCTGGATCAGTCCAAATATGGGTATACGGTACCTACGTACATATATCAGTCGAAATATAAGCATACCTATACAGCGAAACCCTTTTTAAGCCGGACGTTAATTTTAGTATAAATATCGGTCTTGGAGACGCGTGATAGCTTAACGCAGTGTGAAAATCATGCAGAAAGCACAGCTAAGTTAACTATATCTTGCACACTTTCCAAGATGCATTGCATATTCAATTTCTCTTGAAATATCCTGAGTGTCAAAAAGTTAGGATCCTGATGAGGCGCCAAGCCACGCGTTGCCTCATCAGAATCCAAACAGTACGCAAAGGTAATCACAAGTAAGCGAATAGAATGCATAAGGAAAATTTCAATAAACTTCAGAATTGGTATACCCTGACATAAATAAACTGTGACACGCGCGGCCTTGTTTGTTTCAGTCCCCGAGCTAACTAACCAAGAGATTGCCAATTAAAATGCGTTCGATCTCCTATAGCTATTCATATCACTTTACAAAGTTGGCCCTCAACATAATGAACGACTCAATAACACCTTTCGAAGCACCGCTGGGAGATCGAACTTCAACTTTTAAATTGAATTGGATATCGATTTACGCCTGTACCCCAGTTTGAAAAGGAGAAATCGGTACGGGCCTGTGATAGCAGTGACGATCATTATCTATATTTAAACTTATTGGGAATTTAAAACTTTATGTAAAATGACGAAAGTTTCAAGTTTTAAATGAATATTTTTTTACAATCAGTTGTGAAATTTGGACATAGAATGAGTGATTGACGTTTATTGTCCAATAATAAACTAGTGTATGATACGTTATGTATTTGTCGATACTATGAAATTCGATTTTTGTCTCTCAAAAGAAACGGTGTAAAGTGTTGTGAAAACAAGGCGCGGATAGCTTATGTTCGGAATTAAATGTCACGTCAATATACGGCAGAGTGGTGGGATATAGATATTAAATACTCGTGTTTGTACAGTGGGATAGCCGAGGAAGACTTGGGCTCTGAACTCACCACTCTAGTATTTGTTTATGTCATATATCGAAGAGGGGAACTGTTTGTAAGGCTACTAGTCAGGAATTTATAGCATTTTTTCATATCGTAAGGTAAATATATATATTTCTATTTTCTTTTCTATTCTGATACGCATACAATTACTGATGTATATATATATTCTTATGTTTGACCCTTTACTCCATAAACACGCCTTTCTACGTCTTAGCAAACAGAGCAGACCCAGATCAGCCGTCTGTTCTGAATGTTTCTGGAATTATATAGATCTGATTCTATAATTTATACTTTTGCAAACAAACCGTGTATTAAAAAGTCATTTTAAAAATGAATCTAATTATTATCCATGATTTCACAATTTCTTTCATGAATAGTTATTGAGTAAAGGGTTAACCCTTTGCCTGATGAATATTAATGTAAGAAATAATGAAATCATGAATATTAATTTATTTTTATAATGGATTAAATGGTATAGTAACAAGAGACATTTTGACCGGGGTAGAAACTGAAACAACAACAACAACAACAACAGATCTTAATTATCACACAGACTGACAACAGAATCTGATCAGACGTCTGCTGCAGGGGCCATCTGACCTCGGTCTACCCTGTTTCCAAATGCGTTGAAAGGCCTCTTTATCAAGGAAAGGGTTCAACGTCGACACTAAATATTTGTAAAAAAAATAAAAAAAATATTTTAACCCTTATCCCACTATCCGTGACCTGACTATCATTTTGTACATAACTTGGATCCAGATCAGATGCCGAGTAACTTGGCGCCTTTTCGTGTAAATTGGCGAAACATCAGGATCCAATCTGTGTAACAATCTGTCAGTAGTTTTTCAAAAGCTTGGTCGAATCTGAAGTACACATATATCGTGATGAAAGAAACAACACATCCAGAGGAACAAATGAAATGATCTAAACACTCTTTGAAACACTCAGTAGTTAAAATGTATTTTCAATAACTTTGCAAGCAAAATGTTGATGGTTTAAATGTTTAAGGATTTTATTCGTTCACCACCATGGTCGCCGGAAAGCGACCCTTAAGGCTTGCTGTAACCAGAAAATATGTGATTACCTTTATAAATAGTTTGGATCCAGTTATTATCAGAGCAAACAAATCCCTTGAAAATGTTTGCATAAAAATATAGCTAATAAATATTTATGATGTAATTATTTCGTACATGAATATTTAAAAGGAAAAGGGTTATATTATTATTATATATATATATTATTATATTATATTATTATTAATATGATACGGATAATTTTGTGATCACGTTTGTTTTTTTGCTTGTGTTGATTAACACATTTGCTGACAGATCGGGTACAGATGAGCTGCTAGATTAGTAAATCGGCGTCTGATCATAATCCAATCAGTTGACACTTAGTTTGTATTTGTTTTAGAAAGAAGACAAACCTTGTTTGGTATACAGTCAAACCTCTCTAAACCGGACGTTAAAGTTAGTCGAAGTATCGGTCTTGGGGACAGATGGCAGCTTAATACAGGGTGAAATTCATGCAGAAGGCTCCTCTATGAGCTTTCTGCATGACTTTCATCCTGCATTAAGCAGCCACCTGCCCAAAAGTATCCAATTTTTTCTCTACTAGAATTCCGGTTTAGAGAGGATTTACTGTATTATGGAGACCAAGTTTTCAGTTTTCAACTGATCTCACAGTATTTTGAAAATTTATTAGCTTTATAATATAATTTATGTAATTTATAATCATGAATATTCATTAGCTGAATTATGATAATGGCATATGTACGCAGGATGTCTTGGTATTGGTAGAAACTGTATAGAGTTTGGTCTATTATTATTTCATGACCAAACAAAGCAGACCCTGATCAGACGGTCCCTTTTTTCATGAATATCAATGGAGTAACGGATTATGCATTATTAGACTGTGCGTGTATACGAACATACACGGTGCATATACATTAGACTGTGCGTGTATACGAACATACACGGTGCATATACATTAGACTGTGCGTGTATACGAACATACACGGTGCATATACATTAGACTGTGCGTGTATACGAGCATACACGGTGTAGATACATTAGACTTCATGTATACGAACATACACGGTGTAGATACTTCTCATCGATTTTTAAGACATCCTATTTCTTCTTTAACCCTTTACCTGATAGAGATGCACATGGACGCATTTGCAAACATAGTAGACCAAGATCTGACAGCTCCTGTCGGGTTGAGGATGAAAAAGCTCACCAGCTGGAAGCTTTTCCTATCTCGTTATAGCAAAGTAAAATATCACAAGAATAAGAATAACACAATAAAAAGTATGTACACCGGCCGTTTCTAATTTACATTTTTGGGTTAGTTGTTTTATTATCCTTTTTCTTTCTCTCATTGTCTTTTTATGTCTTTTTTTAAATTCCGTGTATTTCTGTTTGTCTTCCTCCATTCGTTTTCTTTCTATTTCAATGACTTTCTCTCTCTCTCCCTCTCTCTCTCTCTCTATCTCTCTCTCTCTCTCTTTCATTCTCTCTCTCTCCCTCTCTCTCTCCAACTCTCTCCCTCTCTCTTTTATGTCATGCGAGTGAAGCTATAATAAGAAACTAATCGAATGAAAAATTGACGGGATACATCTGTATGCAAATGGTTATGTGTAACTGTTTGTATACGTCTTACGTTTGTCTTCTAAGATTTATATTTAGTCCTTTTGGTGACACATAGTCAATACAGTAGAACCTCTCTGCACAGACCATCCAAAATAAGTCTTAACCCTTTCCCTGCTCTGTGTTGATTCCAAATTTCAATACCTACTGAATATTCATGAACAAAATAGTAATAATGAAATAAGGAAGGTAGGATATTATAGCCATTTTAGAAAGTAAAGAAATAGATGTTTCATTCAAAGTCCATGAGCAAACAGAGCAGATCCTGATCAGACGGCTCCTATAGGAGCCGTGTGATCTGGGTCTACTCTGTTTTGAAATGCGTGAAAATGCGTTTATATGAAGGAAAGGGTTAATTCTGGTGGGTTTTAAGACTGACAGTAGCTAAATGCAGCACAGAAATATGCAAATGGCTCCTTTGCCCTGCATGAAGCAACCACCTGTTTTAAAGACTACTCTTGTAGTTTTCTGCATTACGTTTGCTCTCATAGACCCCCTGTTTACTACGTATGCTGTCACTATATAGACAGATGCTGCTGTAGCAAGTTCTATTTAAAAAATACTGTAGATAAGTTTTACCGTACCTACCTACCCTACCACACAAGCATGTTTACAGTGTATAGCACTTTATATTATTACTGTTAGAATGACACGGTAAGATTTGTTATAACTGTGTTGACAAACTGACGGGAAGAAAGAGTCTTTTGAAGTGTTTTGCACTTGAATCATTTAAGTAGCATAGCTTGGGTATATATGAACTTTACACACGCGTTATGAAAATTCGAGATAACCTTTTGAAAGAATGTGTACGTAGACATCTGGTCATGAAGGTTCTAGTCTTATCAGAATCAAAACTAATCATGTATTGAAATACGGGGAGTAAATCTTGGTGTTGAACCATTTACTCCATAAATACGCCTTTCTACGCTTTTGCAAACAGAGTAGACCCAGATCAGACCGCTCCTATAGGAGCCATCTGATAATGGTATGCTCTATTTGCTTATGATATAATATAGATATTATTCTTTTGAACAGTTTCTGCCATGGCTAAAATTCCTATGCCCCTGTGCTAGTTATAACAAATGAATCCAATTTATATATTAATGATATCATTATTTCTTACATGAATATTCATGGAGGAACGGGTTAATAGAAGTTGAAAATATATACACTGCGTCCTAAATCTTTAATGCTGAACCTCGTTAAGAAATTTCTCTTTGAGGAATTTCAATATTGATTAAATCGATATAAAGAACGAATATGGGTGCTTTGTTCATGCACAGCATTTTTAGCATGGGTGACACGGCGTTTTACAATTTACCTCATTAATATTCATGTAAATAAACATGACATCACAGGTACTTTATGTATTCTGTATATTATTTTATAAAGACACATGAAATCGGGAAGTTTTAGCCATGGCAGAAATTGTAATATCAGCTCTATATCGTATCATGAGCAAACAGAGCAGACTCAGATCAGACGGCTTCTATAGGAGCTGTCTGATCTAGATATACCCAATTTGCAAATGCGTGTGCACTTGTCTTTACAGACAAATGGTAGCTTAACCCATTCCCTCATATTGACGCCTTTTGACGCCTCTGCAAAATTCGCCTGTTGAAACCATTTTGATAAATAGAGCATTTGCTCCTATTATACTAGAGGAGCAAATGCTCTATTTATCACAATGGTTTTAATCTACAATATTCTAATTTTTTTCCTTTTCTCTAGTTAATGCTCCTTTTTGGTAGATTTATTCAGAAAGGTTGGATCTAAAAATAGCCTATGGGGTAATGGGTTAAAGCAGAACAACCATTGTGTAGGCGATTTCTGCATTACTTGCCTTCTACGTTAACCATTTAACTAATACATATTCATGTAAGAAATAACGGCATCAGGAATATTTATCAGCTAATGTTTTATAATGGCATACGGAAAACATGATGTTTAGGCAAAGACAGAAGCTGCAGAATCAGATCTATATTATTTCGTATAAAACAGAAGATCCTGATTAGACATTGCTTTCAGTTGCCGTCTGATCTGGGTGTACAATGTTTGCAAAAACGTCAAAATGCGTCTTTATTGAGTAAAGGGTTAAACAACCACATGAGCTTATACAACAAACCTACGCTAATGCAACCACCTAAAGGTATAATTCTGGGAGGTAGAGGCAGGTGGTAGCTTAATGCAGGACAAAAGTAATGCAGAAAGCTCCTATGGGAGCTTTCTGCATTACTTTTGTCCTGCATTAAGCAACCACCTGCTTATAAAGATACCAATGTTTAATCTTTAAATGGTTGCATTAGAGGGGTTCTACTGTGCATATATATCCTCATGATTATTTATCAAGTGAGTGCTATAGAGACGTTTTTATAGGATGGGCCGTCTCGAAATGAAACGCCCAGGGTATGTTGTACTATGTAGACCAAGCGACATAAACGACGTGTGTGGCCATCGTTTTAATGTTTCAAAGTAACTGTCTGATGCAAAAAGGCTTAAACTTTTACTTCATTAATATTCTTGTAAGAAATAACGTAAGAAATAATGAACGTATTAATACACATTAAAATAATTCTGTAAATGACATGGAAACAGAACATTTTGTCCATGACAGAAACGGTTTAATCAGGTGTATATTATTCATTAGCAAACAGAGCAGACCCTGATCAGACAGCTCCTAGAGGAGCCGTCTGATCTTGGTGTACTCTGTTTGCAAAAGGTGAGAGAAAAGATTTCTAACAGGTAAATGGTTATATCACAGTCACACACTTCACTCAACTAATAAATTACTCGTAGTTAGAAGTTGACAACTATGTGACATCATTTGAACATGTGCTTTAATCTGATTTTCTGTTTTTTAAGTATCAACTCAAACCTATGAAATATGTATTTTCGATTTTATAGAGGTATAAAACTTCGATGGTGTGAGTGAAATTAACTTTTTCAACGCCGAAGTCACAGGAAAGCGACTCGCAGGGTTTGTGGCTACATGTTAATCTGTGACTACCGTTGTAAACAGTTTGGATCCAGATAAGACGCCGAGTTAAGGCCCAAACTGTTTGACACACCACTTATGTTTTAGAGAAAACGTTGAAGAAAAGTTAAATCTAAAACTGACAGCAGACGACATTGAACACGAAAATTATTTTGGCGCCAGAATGATAAATCAAACGGTTTGATATAAAACAAGCCATCGTCTGTTAACCCTTTCTCTCATATAAACGCTTTTTAATTGCAAACATAGTAGACCTAGATGAGACGGCTCCTGTAGGAATCGTCTGATCAAGGTCTGCTCTGTTTGTGAGTGGAATTTGATAGATCTGTTTCTTTACTTTCTAAAATGACTACAATTAGTCTAAATGTTTTACCTTCGATATTTCACTAGAACTATTGTCTACACGAATATTCAGTCTAGGTATTGAAATTTGTTTTCTCTTACACTAAGAACTATATGTAATTTGACCAGGTTGTTATGTATCGAGCTGTTTGGATCCTAATGAAACTCGGCGTCTCATCTGGATCAAAACTGTTTGCAAATGTCATTAACAATTCGTGTTTACCATTGTAAAGGGTTGAAACATTCGTGTCAGAATGTATTAACCCTTCTCTTGCTGAATTTTAAAATACATTTCTCCTTCTTTACCCATGCCCTGTTGTTTAATTACATATATCTTCACCGTGTACAAGTATTTCGCTGTGCAATCACTGCTGTGGAGTGAACTGGTTGCACACTAAACTTGTAAATAGTGCAGAGCCTGATGAGACAGCTCTTGCAGGAGCTGTCTCATCTGGGTCTTCACTATTTACAGGTAGGTATATTGACGTGAACAGCAAGCGAAGGGTTAATAATAAATTGATCAGAACTTAGTTTTTCAAGTGCATGTAAATGGACCATTTTGTATCATTTGTTCTCAGTTTATTTTTTATTAGAGTCGACATCAACTTTTCATTGATCAAAATTAATTGACTTTGAACGGCGAATAATGCGATTTTACCAGTTACAATAGAAGGGCATGAAACTTTCGTTCAATATGCAGAAGTGAAAACATGACGATGTTATTTTAAAGGCTAGTTATCATAAAGGCTAGTTATCAATGTTCTGTTTATTATGATGGGTCTTTTTACCCTTTCCTTCATATAAACACTTTTTCCCGCATTTGCAAACAGAGTAGATCCAGATCAGACGAGTCCTAAGACTCTGTTTGATTATGATATAGTGGTAGATCTAACTCTACAGTTTCTACCTACATAAAACATTCTGTGTATACATATACCATTGTAAATATTCAGCTAATAAATAGTCATGGTGCCATTACGGCGACTTTTACAAATGCTTGGACCCGGATCAGACTAAAAAAAGTAACTACAGTTGAACTTCGATATCTCGAACTCGGATAACTCGAGCAAAAAGTTCGGTCCTTCCAAAATTTACCATACAGAATTGTTCTAAAATATATCACTACACACATTTATAAACACGTGTGATAGCTTAATGCATGTCCAAGGTAATGCTGAAAGCTCCTACAGGAGCTTTCAGCATTACTTTAGACCTGCATTAAGCTATGAACTTGAGATTGGTCAGATTATACATCGGATGACTCGAACCTCTGTCAGATTCATATCCCTGATCTGATGAATATTCATATAAGAAATAATGACATTGTGGATATGTATTAGCTGAATATTTATAGTGGTATATGTGGCTATGGCAGACTGTAGAATTAGATGTGTATACTTACACAACAGACCCTGATCAGACGGCTCCGACGGAGTCTTTTGATCTAGAAATACTCAAAAAGTGTTTCTGCCCGGAAATGCTTAAACTCTTTGGAAAGCGACTAATAGATTTTGCTGCGAATGGCGAAACTCTGATTACATGTACCTTTGTAAACAGTGTGGAACCAGCTAAGATGCCGAGTAACTCGGCGTTTCATCTGGATCTAAACTGTTTGCATAGACCAAACCACTTTCGCCAGTTACAACAATTCCGCTCACTGCCCCGACATCATATTGACTAACAATCGATTCGTGTGTAGACAATTCACTATCAGCGTTTTTCATCTTCGACTGAACGAATACCAGCTACACTGTACATGTATATTCAACTATGTGAAGTCTGACAGGGTGACAATGTGTCTATTAACAATTTCCCTCATATAAACGTGTTTTCACGCTTTTGCAAACAGAGTAGACCCAGATCAGACGGCTCCTAGAGGAGCCGTCTGATCAGGGTCTGCTCTGTTTGCTATCATAACTATTCTGTCCATGAATATTCAGTAGGTATTGAATTTCGTAATAAACATAGTGAAAGGGTTTACCATTCTCATGTTAGCCCTTAACTCCATAGAGACACCTTTTCACGCATTTGCATACTGAGTAGACCCAGATCAGACGGCTCCTATAGCTCTGTTTGCTTATGGAATTTATATACATGTAGATGTGATTCTACACTTTCTGCCAAGGTAAAAACATTGCGTGTTCATGCCATAACAAAAAAATAAGCTAATAAACATTCATGGTGCCACCATTTCTTACATGAATATCAAACGGGTGTAGGGTTAAGCTTGCAAACAGCTTGGATCCAGATTAGACGCGCCTCACCTAGATCCAAGCTGTTTGACACTCGAATGCTTGGAGGAAACGAAAGTCAGTAAACTATCTGCAGATTAGAGATTGAGAATGCTTTATTATTTTTTCATAAGAAGGGAAGGAACAGAACGGAACAAAATATAGCAGGAGTTTCATTGTACTTCAGCACATACAGCAAGATGTTGCATGCGTGATAAACTGCAAAGTATTCTTCTCTTCAATATACATGTGTAATATAGCAAACTGTAAGTATAATGTAAAGGAAATGTGCGCAATATGATAGCAAAATACTGTGAGCAAAATGTAAGCAAGTAAGCAAATTAGAGCATCCTTAACACCTAATAATATTAATTTTATAATATCAAGTAGAGCTAATGTGTTATTAACACCGTGGTAATGATATCGGCTCAAATTCTGTTCTAGTGCAATTTTTCCTTCTTCCAATTCAATAAAAACGTTTGAGAAACTAATGACCGGGTGTCAAACAGCTTGGATCCCTCTTAGTTACTCGGCGTCTCATCTAGATTCAAGCTGTTTGCAAATCCCAGTCATGTCGAGATTAGCGAGAGAAGGGATGAATTAAAATGATACGAAATTTTCTTACTCAAAATACAGTAATTTATACATGTACATGTTTATGGTACATGCATATGGTGTGTGGATATATTATATAAATATCACAATCTACGAGGGGCGACAGCAGGTATTGTCAACCCGAGGTTGGTAATGTTGGAAATTACCATACCGATGGTTGACAATACGTGCTGTCGCCCTCCATGGGATGTGATATTTATTTTATTATTCCGAACATCACAATCCATTTCTTCAGCAAAAAGATTTACTCAATGACAACAATAAACAGTTCAAAATAAAAGTTATACTCGGTGCCTAATATCCTCCTTCGCAAAACGCGACATATGACGTTTAGTGATCAAATTGCAAGCGTCGGGTGACGTCAGTTGGATGACGTCACGCACACAATTCAATAAGCGCTAACTGATCTAGACGCAATGATGCCCGCATGTTGCATGGAACAGTACAAATTATGGAACGTGTATAGGAAAGTTATGTGAGGTATAATAAAACAAATTAATTGATTTAGTACAGATTCATTATTTTATAGCAGTTTCATTACATAAGAAATATTCACCTTTCATATTTGTTAAACAATTTCAACTCTTTCACATCGGGAAACATATGCACTGCCATTTGCAAACCGTGTAGATCCAGATCGGAGAGTTCCTAGAGGAACCATCTGATCAGGTTTTAATGTTTGTCATTCAAAATCCTCTAGCAGGTTTAAGCCTTTTATACTGGATGGACACATATTGGCTATTGTACTCTGGAAAGTCATGGTTGAAAGGGTTAAATTAAAACTTGTAATTGTTACATACATGTATTACAATTGATTTTCTCTCATATTAGAAGCCTTTAAACAATAGTTGCTAGTTCAGATATTGTTATTTCGTTTAAAAATCTATACTTAAGTTGACATATCTTAACTCTTTTTAATAACCACCGAATGAAATAAACACAGATGTCTTCAAAGGCAGAACACTTACTAAAGCAGGAAAGACCTAATGCAAATACTCCCGACTTTCGTCCATCATTAAATTTCTATCTGTCTTAACAATTTCCTTCATATAAACGCCTTTTCACGCCTTTGCAAACAGTGTAGACCCAAATCAGACGGCTCCTATAGGAGACGACCGATCAGGATCTACTCCGTTTGCTTATGGAATTATATATAACTGATTCTACATTTTTTACCAGAATTAAAACATCCTAAGTACATATGCCACTATAAAAGTTTAGCTAGTATCGTATTCATGATTGCTCTGTTTGCTAGTGGAATTTGCAAGATGTGTTTCTTTAGTTTCTAAAATGGCTTCTGCTTTTGAGTCTGTTTTGAATTAAATGCACTGCTTGCTTTACCCTGTCCTTCATATAAACTCTTTTTTTCACACGCATTTGCAAACAGAGTAGACTCAGATCAGACTGCTCCTATAGGAGACGACTGATCAGGATCTACTCCGTTTGCTTATGGAATTATATAAACTGATTCTACAATTTTTACCAGAATTAAACATCCTAAGTACATATGCCATTATAAAAGTTTAGCTAGTATCGTATTCATGATGTCATTATTTATTACCTAAAGATTCAACAGATACAGGATTATGGAACAATGTTGATCTGATTCTACATGGTCAACTGTTCTCTTGCTTATGTGTCAGTATAAAATACTTAACCGGAATTCTAGTAGAGAAGAATTTAGATATTTTAGGCAGGTGACTGCTTAATGCACGGTGAAAGTCATGCAGAAAGCTCCTCTAGGAGTTTTCTGCATGACTTCCACCCTGCATTAAGCTGTCAATTGTCTCCAAGACCGATATTTATATTAAATTTAACGTCCGGTTAAGAGCGGTTTTACTGTAATCATCTAATTGATATTTTCTTGAACATTAATGACGTAAAGGGCTAATTATCAAATATGTCTGGCTGTTTATTGACTAGACGCAATTAAAAGTGTTTATTGTTAAGTAAGACGTATTACACTGTACTAAACAGTCTTTAGATGTTTCCCTGGTCAAAAGAAAAAAGTTGAAATAAAACTTTATGCGTCGCATACGTTAAATTTGCAGTCAACTACAATATATTTTATGGGTTCAGAAAGTTTACCTTTTCGGCACAAAATCTACCTCTGCGTAACTAATTTATAGTCAACGATTATAAAATTATTTTCATGATTCATGATTAAAAGACATGGAGTAATTTTAGAATATTTATATGCCTTTAGTTTCTATTTTAATAACATGTTTGTGAGCGAATGCTATCTACTCTAAGAGTTTAATCACCAAGTAACTAAATGCTTTGTCCTCTCTATCACTTTAAAACTTAATTAACATGCATATCGATTTTTGTAGTCAAAGTTTGTGTTTCAATAGATCAGCAGACTAACTTTTCAGGTATTGAACAATTATTGAGTGTTTTGTTGGTTGTTTTCCTGATTCATTTGTTGTCAATAGATTCAGGAAATTACCAGTACCTCAATACCACAAATGTAAGTAGACTCTCGTTTACCCGAACGTTTTGTAAGGAAGAATTAAGAACCTTTTTTAGACAGGCGGTAGCTTAATGCAAGGCCAAATTCATGCAGAAAGCTCCCAGAGGAGCTTTCTGCATGACTTTCACCTTGCATTAAGCTACTATCTGTCTTAAAGACCAATAATGATATCTATTTAAGTGTTCTGATTAGCTAGTTTTTACTGTATATATAGTTGGTCAATTCTATACCAACAAACTATTTGACAAACAATCACGATTATTTTCAATGGAGGACATATTGATTTGAGGAACATTCATGTTTTCGCGGACCAGGACTGATCTCTTGTGAAAATATTTGGCGAGATTTATAAATGAAAGGCACCACACAATAGGGAATATACAAGAATCGTAATTGCATAATTTGTTTTGAAACTTACACCGCTCTTAACAAATTTACGACAATTTGAAGACAGTAACAATGTGATAAGAACAAATTGTGGGGTTTGAAAACAGGCGCACAGAGAGTGTGCATTTACGCTGTATAGAATTTGTACAAATGACACAATTGAAACTTTTCGCCAATGTCAGGAAGGACAGATTTAACAGATATGTACTTAACTCTTTGCACGCTAGCAGCGAAACTGTGATTACCCATGCAACCAGTTTGGATCCAGATGAGACGCCGCATAATGCGGCGTCTCATCAGGATCCAAACTGTTTGTCATCTTGACCATATTTTTGCAAAGAAATGAGAGAAAGTTTATTTTAAGAATTGAAGCAGACGACAATAGTTGCAGACGAAAATTTACTTAGCGTGCAAAGAGTCAAGGTAATTACGTAGATTTGAACGATAGTTTTCTCCTCTCAGGAATTGTAGACTTTTAAATCTCTTATCATGCTAAAGCTATTGATGAACTCTGATCTGGATCAATGTTCACTTCTTTCCGATTCGCTCAAGATTTAGAAACCATTGACCGAGTGTCTAACAGTTTGGATCCTGATCATACGCCCAGTAACTCGAGAGTCTCATCTTTGTCCAGGCTGTTGCCAAATGTCAGACTGACCCCGAGGTTATAAAACTTCTGAGTCTGAGATAATTCTCAAGTATATGATTAGTCAGATCATTCTCAAGTATCTGAATGGTCAGATGCTTGAAAATGATCTCAGACTCAAGCAAACAGTTGAATAACCTCGGGGACAGGTCACGTTTAGCAGAATAAGGGTTATGTTCCAAGGTCCGATATATAAGATTTTCTGCGTTTTGTTGATACGTTTTGTTAAGTTCTCAGGTCCGATATATAATTTTGTTGATGCGTTTTGTTATTTTTCATTTTTGTATTTCGTAAGATTTTGTTTCTTTCTTTTCTCAGTTGATCCTTTTTCTCTATTGATTATCACAGTCTTAAATTCGCATCAAATGGTCAAGAACTTCAGTATTATCTCCCAGTTTCGTCTTTTACAAATTATCACCAGATCTGTTCAAAAGGTTCCTTTAGGTGCCGTTTGATCTTGGTCTGCACTATTGCGTTCATAGCTCATATGACAAACATATTTGCAGCAGAGGCCCAGACAAGATGCGTAAATTTAAACCTTTTCAAGAAGAGTGTTCACAGTATAGGGTTTAGTAGAGAAATGGCGATTTTAGTATTTGGGTACGCACCTTTATCTGTAGCTCTGTATAGTGCTGTTTCCTTAATTTGCATCTAGTTGCTGAATGCATTTAGATATTCATTTACAGTAAGACCTGTCTTCAGCGGCTATTTAAAGAAGTCTAATTCTGGGGTTTTAAGGCAAGTGGCTGCAGAAAGCTCATAAAGGAGCTACTACCGTGCATTAAACAACCGCCTGTTGTTTAACCCTTTTCTCCATAGGCTATTTTTAGACCCAACCTCTTTGAAAGAATCTACCCAAAAGGTGCATTTACTAGAGGAAAGTAAAAGTTTAGAATTTTGTAGTTTGAAACCATTGTGATAAATAGAGCATTTGCTTCTATAGGAGCAAATGCTCTATTTATCACAATGGTTTCAATAAGTGGTTATTATTATTAGAACGGCGTATTTATGGGGGAAAGGGTTAATACTTATGCGCAATCAACCTGTAGTCGCTTTAAAAATAGACAGGTTCTACTGTACAGGTTTCCAGTCTATAATGAAATAAAATTCTGAATTCATACACGACGTTACGTTCTTTGTTGACGTCAATATGCGTAACGCCGTTACTGCGACGCCGTGATGTCAGCAGTGTTACTCAAATGCATGTTGTTTGTAAATAAATTGTCCGATATTTAAAAGTAATACATGTAATTATTCCGTAATAAATTTCTGATATTTTTATATAAAAAGTATGATATTAACACACACGGATTAGGAAAAAATAGTATTGATAAGACCAGAAACAGCGGTTTCAAATCATGTTCTATTTCTGTCAATTAAATAAACATTCGATTTTCTTTATGTTTGATATGTGTTTACAGTGACCGGTTGTGAATGTTTGTGCGAGGTTTTAGATCTGCAGGTGATAAGACGCGATTCTGAAAAATAATATCGCAACCACAGTAGGTATCCGTCTGATGTCCGTTTACGACGTCAAACAGGGCGAGTTTGCGTGATTAGCAACATCTTGGACCAAACTTTAAGAAATAATATAAATGGATGTACATAGTAAACAATTGAAACCAATTTTTATCGACACAAATAATATGTATTTATTACTTGTTCATTTGTACGTACTTTATATACAAGCATTTCTAATGTCGATACCAAACTATCGTACTGTTGGACAAGATGTAATACGAACAGCGCGGAATCGACGTAGGAAATATTTTATAACGTTCATACTTTTTGAAAGAATTTAACGAAATAAAGACGAGTACCCGCTCCAATGAACCATACATCGTTATATGTTCAACTTGGCACAATATGTTGAATATTTTTTGTGTAAACCGGAACTGCGTATACTGACCTGTTTTTGTCCTGGAAACTACGCATTTCCACTTTGTGCACACTCTATCCATCCTAATTTCCCGAACCGAACATGAGACGATGTACGGTTGATAGGTGTAGGCACGCGTCTTTTTTGGTTAAAATCCTTCATATACTAAGAAAGTTAAGAGCAAAAATGTTTAGAGATACTCGACGTCGATTCCGCGCTCAGAGTGACGTAAGCGTCACATCATGGCTAGACATTTTAGTTCCGCTATTAAGCACCAAAAATATTGTTTGAACCTCCCGAAAATTATAATATTATGTTTATGGACACATGTACTTTTTATCTTCCAAATATATTTTTGTTTGGTTCAGGTACAATTTCACAAATTAAGAACGAAGATACACACTATGGTAAATTGTCGACATTTTACCCATGTGTTACATAGTGGCTAGACATTTATATTCACGTTTTTCGCGTTATTCCAGTTACTAAATTTCTGGTTAACATATATCATTTTTAAGCATATCAAATGTACTTTTACAACATATATGATACTTTAAAAAATCCTAATGTTGCTGTGAATACATCATAACACTCAACATGTCGGTGATTTTATTTCTAAAATCTCTCCTTTTCCTCTTTGTTGATTTTATAGAATTGTACTTGTTCATGTACTATTTTATTGTCCGGACGTTGTAGCAACGTGACGCTGAATCGACGTAACTTCGTCTGGTGATTTTTGCCGGAAAAATATCCACACAGGCAATAATAAAATAGGATTTGAATATTGCAGACACCCGTTTTGTGTTACATCTCACCCGCGGAAAAATGACGACGTCGCCGATAGTTTTTCATTATAAAATTAACCGAGAAATACATAGAAACGTAAAAATGTAATAGTCGGCAAGGTAGTGTTTAGCTCTTTCCGGCAATATAAATTTCATTTTGGTGCTGTAATTTTTTGCAGAGATGTCATATATTTTATACGCAAAAATACGCTATTTTCAAAATTGACGTCAACATCGAACGAAACGTCACTGTAGTTACAGGAAAACCTATAAAGTAAAACCCATCTAAGTTGGACTTTCAAATTAGTATCAATGACTGGTATTAATCTAACTCACGATGATAGACCGGGATCTTTCTGTATGATTTTCACCCTGCATTAAGCAGTCGCCTGCGTAAAGAGATCTACATTATTCTCATAAAAGAGCGGTTCAGAGGAGTTTTGTTATTATACAGAGCACACAGATATAGATGCATACCAAAAGTACTAAAATGGTCATTTCTCCACCAAACCCTATACTGTGACAGGAAAATCCATCTTAACCCTGGGCTTTCAGTGAAACAGACATTAGATCGTTTTGAGCAGATGACTTCTTAATGCAGGGTGTATGTCATGCAGAAAAATCCTTTAGGAGTTTTCTGCACGACATACACACTGCATTAAGCCGTCACTTGTTTTAAAGCCTGGCATTGATACTAATATGAAAGTCATGTTTGGAGAGGTTTTACAATGAATAGAAATTTGAGTTCGATTTGCTAAACGTTAAATTCTAATTAAAAACCGTTTAAGGTGACAATGAAACTTGGAACATGGCCGTTTCTTTTCATATGGTACCTTCTTAACCCTTATCCCAATGTGGAAAAACAATTTGTGCTCAAAATTAGATCTGGTAAAATATTTACAACTTTCGATTCGATAAAACTTTTCAGAAACTATTGACCGAGTGGCAAAGAGCTTAGATCCAGATGAGATGCCGAGTTACTCGGCATCTCATCTGGATCTAAGTTGTTTGCAAATGCGAGTCTAAGTCTCGCGGTTAGCGAGATTAAGGGTTAAGATTTGTTGTGTTTAACAATCCTTTGAATCAGTTTGGTCTTTAATTCGTCAACGTTATTGAAGAAATGTGTGACCCAAATACCATCAAATTTTCAATCAATAAGCATTCCCGAGTGTTTTTCGATATTTTCAAGGCGAAGATTCATAGGTGCGAAAGCTTACTCAACTTTGTCAATAGCTCCTACTTCAAGCAAACTTGTTAGTCCAATATTTCAACTATTAGCACAATGATTAAACTTTCTTCGTCTTCTGATTCAGACTTTCGAAGACAGATTTTCTTCATTTTGTTCAGAAACATACTGAGTGTATCAAACAGTTTGGATCCTGCTGAGATGCCGAGTCACTCGGCGTCTCATCTGGGTCCTAACTGTTTGCTAAGGTAATCACGAGTCCCACCCGCAGCGTGCTAAATGTTACTAAGATCTAATTTGAAATCTCGACCGCTACAGGTTTTCCCTATCTATTGAAATTTCTTTTACTGTAACCTGATAGGGTATGCCAGCTATATATTTGCTTACAGATAGCCATGTCTGTAATAAATATCCGTCACCGCTTAACCCTTTCCCTGTTCTATATTTAGTCCAATTTTCCATACCTACTGAATATCCATGAGCGAAATGGTAAGAAATATGGTAAATGCAACATTGTAGCCATTTTAGAAAGTAAAGACGCAGCTCTTTCAAATTCCATCAGCAAACAGAGCAGACCCTGATCAGACGGCTCCTATAGGAGCCGTCTGATCTGGGTCTACTCTGTTTGCAAATGCATGAAAATGAGAGAGTTTATATGAGAGAAAGGGTTAACCATTTAATGCTGCGGTTTCACAATGAAATAACTATAGAGTCCACTCGGTATGAACGGCTTAACTAGCTAGAGAATTTTGAAGAAGGAACCGTGCAGACCCTGGTCAGAGGGCTACTCTTACAGCCCTGTAATATTGGTCTACACTGCGTGCAAATATCAGTGTGTACGTGTCCCGCTTTCAAAAGATTAAGCATGGGAACACGTGTTTTACACTCTCGTTTGAAACTATGACTATGCGATACCATATGCAAACCGTGTTGATGTAGATAAGAGCAGGATCCCAACTGCTTGACATTCTGCAATATCTAGTTCATGAAAAAGTAGGTATGAAGAAAATATATTTGGTAAATGAAGTGGTCGGTGAATGGGTTAAAATACAATAAATACTTGGTATAGCTGATAACTCATAATTTTGTGTCTGATCTAAAGACAGGCGACTTGTCATTGGAAATTGATATACATTTACAGTAAACCCCTCTAATGCAACCACCTAAAAGAGGTTTAATTCTGGGTGGTAGAGGCAGGTGGAAACTTAACGCAGGACAAAACTAATGCAGAAAGTTCCTAGAGGAGCTTTCTGCATTACTTTATCATGCATTAAGCAACCACCTGCTTATAAAGACACCCATGTTTATTCATTAAGTGGTCGCATTAGAGGGGTTATTCTGTATAGTTAACCATTTCCTTCATACAAACGCCTTTGGCAAACAGAGTAGACCAAGATCAGACGGTTTCTGTTATACGCGTCTAACCAGCGTCTAACCAGCGTCTGCTCTATTTGCTTATGAAATTATAATAAATATGACTGAACAGTTTCCATCAATATCAAAATCTCCTGTGTACATATGCCAGTATAAAAATTCCGTTAATCAATATAAATGAAGTTAAATTACAGTAGAACCCCTCTAATGCGACCACTTAAGGAATAAACATGGTGTCTTTATAAGCAGGTGGTTGCTTAATGCAGGACAAAAGTAATTACTTTTGTCCTGCATTAAGCTACCATCTGCATCTAGCACCCATAATTATACCTCTTTTAAGTGGTCGCATTAGCGGGGGTTTACTGTATATCTTTCATGGATATTCAACCCTTTACTTAATGAATATTTCAGTAAGAAATAATGTCTGTATCAATAATAATTCAATAACAAGGGTGTATTTTACTACGACTGAAACTATAAAATCGCATCTACATTATTAGATAAGCAAACAGGAGCCGTCTGACCTTGACCTACTTTGTGTGCAAAGGTTTTTAAATGCGTATCTGTGCGGTTAACAATGACACCTCCTTTTCTTCATCTTATTTGATACAGTAAAACCTCTCTTAACCGGAATTCTAGTAGAGAATAATTTAGATATTTTAGGCAGTTGACTGCTTAATGAAGGGTGAAAGTCATGCAGAAAGCTCCTCTGGGAGCTTTCTGTATGACTTCCACCCTGCATTAAGCTGTCACCTGTCTCCAAGACCGGTATTTTTACTAAATTTAATGTCCGGTTAAGAGAGGTTTTGCAACACGCATCATGTACGCGCGTACACCAACTCTTATATGCTGATGTGCTGAATTGTTCACACCGGTTATAGCATTGGTAGACCACATTCGTAACAAATCACATTAGTAACACGTGTTACAAATGTGATCCGGAAATCGAGCACATATGTAACACATATTGTGACGAATGTCATCGATGCCTATTTGTGATGTGACATACAATCACATTTGTAACACGTCAAATTTCATACAGAAAAAGAAGCTAAAAAGTGTATGCGCGTCATCTCTCATCGCAAAAATGAAACATTCTTCAACTTTTAACAACTAAAACTAAATATTAACAAAAGAAATGACTATGGATTCCTTTCCTAAAGGTATATCATTAGATTTATAGTTGCTAAGATATTTGGCATAGTGTCTCAATTACTCAATTAAAAGTAAATAAAGGAACTAAGAAGTAATATTTATTTGATCATAGGCACACATTAACGTCATTGCCTAGGTGCATGTACACGTATATGACAAGTTCTATGAAAAATGGAAACTGTTCAATATATTTTAGGCAGGTATCCTAAAACACATTACAAGCATGTACATTTATCTTTAAAATGTGCTGTTAAGGTTGTGAAAAGTTGAGACATGATCCTCAAGGAAATTTAGTAACGTATACAATGATAATCCTATTACTATTAACTAATTCAAAATTGTCATCCAGGAACTCAGCCTGTTACATATGTGATTCTAATGTCGGACACTCACATTTGTAACACATTTTACCTGTTACGAATGTGATCACATTCGTAAAATATCTGTTACAAATGTGATCACATTCGTAAAATATCTGTTACAAATGTGATCACATTCGTAAAATATCTGTTACAAATGTGATCACATTCGTAAAATATCTGTTACAAATGTGATCACATTCGTAAAATATCTGTTACAAATGTGATCACATTCGTAAAATATCTGTTACAAATGTGATCCGTTACGAATGTGGTTACAATCACACGTTAGAACCTGTCCTAAGCGGTCATTCATTTATTGAACATATGAGTCTTATAAACAGGTGGTTGCTTAATGCCGGGCAAATAGGAGCTTTCTGCAATTACCTTTGACGTGCATTAAGCTACCACCTGCTTTACAGACCCATTAGACGTCTTTTAAGTGACCGCTTATAGTTCTACTGTATTATTTACATCAAATTACGAAGAAATGACGTGAAATAAAATAATTTCATTAAAGTAAAATTTGACTCCATTTCAAAAAGCATTTACAAGAAAGAAACAGTCAAAAGCAACAGTATGGAGGACGATCAACGCCAAAATTGCATCATGCATTGTGGCATTTCAGTTTGCTTCATTGTAATTGCATCATGCATTGTGGCATTTCAGTTTGCTTCATGATAAATGCATCCTGCATTGTGGTGTTGAACAGTTTGCTAAACGATTATTGCATGTCAAGATGGGAGTCCTTCTTTCATTGAAGTTTCTTCAATGACACATGACCCAATGCGGTAAGCCCATAGCAACAAGCATAAAGCCGAACGACGAACGCCGAAGGCATAATGCACTTCAGCCGAACTCGCCATATAGGTGGCGCTGCATGTAAAACCAGATAATCAAACTACTGAAAGTACTGAGGATGGATTCAACGTAGATCGAATTAAATGTTTGGTTTGGTTTTTAAATGTTGTTTTGAGCGAAAAAAGAACATTATTCGGACGTGTGTGTATGGGGGGGGGGGGGGGGGTGTTAAATATTTAAAAAAGATGTTGCCTTTGGTGCAATTTTATTTGTTGCTTTTTTATGTCCGTCTGATCAGGGTCTGTCTTGTTTGCTGATGGTCTGTCAAAGATATCATTCTGCATAGTTTGCCCTGATAAAATTCACGTGTCCATGTGCTATTTCATTGTCATTATTTTTCACATGAATATTCATTGAGTAAAGGGTCAACTGTGTAGTACCCTGATCGCCGATGTGTGATAGGCCACGCGTGGATCATGTACGGACCGTCTGATCAGGATCTGCTCTGATTGCTAATGGAATTTCATTCATCTGTTTATTTAGAATTTCTGAATGACTTCAATGTTCCACCTTCCATATTTTCATTATAATTTTTGGTCCATAAATATTCTGTATAGGTATTGGAATCGGGACTAAATATAGAACAGGGAAAGGGCTAAGATTACATGTATAAATATAAACATGTCTAATATATCATAAAATAGCATATTTTTATTAGAATTATAGTGTGTTTGAGAAATACATTACATTACATTATTTTCATTTTGTGTACAATATACTTATAATATGTTTCCTAACCCTTTCTCTCATGTTAACATCTTTTCACACATTTGCAAACACAGCAGACCCAGATCAGATGGCTCCTATAGCAGCTGTCTGATCAGGGTCTGCTCCGTTCGTCAATAGAATTTGAAAGATGTTTCTTTACTTTCTAAAATGGCTACACTGTCCCACCTTCCATATTTCATTATAACTATTTTGTCCATGAATATTCAGTAGGTATTTAAATTTTGAATAAACATAGAACAGGGGAAGGGTTGAAAATAAATTAAGATATGAATAATAACTCATGAAGGTGTAATGAAAATATCTGAAATTTTGAACATTGAATACTTTATTTAACGAGGGTAGCTAAATTAGTCATAATGACTAATCTACATTGAGGCCCTCAAAACAAGCATTTTATACAAAATACAAAACAGTAAAACACAGATCTATATACACAAGAAATAAATGTTCAGAAGTTCAGTAATATTGCGTCTGGATAATTAATAAATGTTGTCCGCTTCAATTTGTAGATTTATTCTTTATGGACACGCATTTGGATCCTGATAAAATTCCGAGTAAAATGGCGTATAATCTGGATCCAATCTGTTATCATAGATTTGATTTGCCACTAGCATCCAAATAGTTAATATAAAGCTATAATATATAAAGTATTGCAAATAAAAAAAATGAAATGCATAAATGACATCTGACCCCGATTCAGGTGGATGAATGCACGCGCTATTAAAATCACATATTTGTGACGTCATTTACTCACGCTGTAATTATTATAAATACGAGAAAATATTTTTGCTCAATACTAGTTAATCTAAAATGATCTCTGCTTCAAATTTTTAAAAATGCAAATAGAGAGTAAACTAATTGAACCTGATGAGACTTTGAATTATTAACGATATAGATTAATATATTCTTTCTGAAATTCAACCAATTTGCCCAGGGAGAGGGTATACATACTTTTGTGCATGCCCTTATTTAGATTTACATTGTTATATATGTTTAAATTTCATTTACATTTTCTTAAATTTTCTTCACTTGAGGTCCTCTGCAAAAGTTACATAAATTATGCCCCTTGTGTCAAAATTGGTTCACCCCAGGACCGGCTAGTTTTCTATTGAAACACATAGTGAAAACTTTGAAAATCTTATCCTCTGATTGTCTGGTGAGCGATGTCAGGGCCTTTCAGACCCTCTTGTTATTATTATTCTTCTCCCAGCGGTAAATACCCACACACACACACACACACACACACACACACACACACTCTCTCTCTAATGTAATGGATCAGTAACCCTTCTATTTTTTGTGTGTTTTTTGAAATCCTTCTATTTCTATGTCTTCATAGCGTTTTCCTTCTTTACCTATGTATTCGGCAAATCACTTCAGCATTTTAGTCCGAGCTGACTAGAGTACGACAAAGACCGGGGCGAAGATGGAACAACGAACCACGCATCAAGCATCAAGCACCAAGCACCAAGCGCTAAGCAAATAGCACAAAGAATATGCTCCAAAGAAGTTTAAACAATGAAACACATTCTTTGACGTTATTATAATCAATAAACAAGTTTACAGAAGGTCAAATGTCGGATCGAGGAAGAAACTTCAAAGAAAGAAGAAAGCACATCGTGACATGCAATAATCATTTAGCATAATGCATTTAACATGAAGCAAATTGAAATGCCACAAAGCATGATGCAATTTTGGCGTTGATCGTCCTCCATACAACAGGCCACATGTTCATATATTTACTTATTCGATAAACTTCGGTATTTCCCGATAATCGATAGTGGAGTATAATTGTATCGGATAATGTCAGGGTTATGAAGGGATACGCTAGCAAGAGGGATTAAGTATGTATACAGATAACGCCATAAAAGTTTGGGCAAATATTTTCATTGCCAAGAGAGCTACTACTCTTCGATTTTTTATATAATTGATTCGCAATAAATCAGTCACTTAACCTCCGGGTAGGTCTGCTATATCGCTATCCAGGTAAGGCCAGGATTAGGCTGGAGTCTTTAACAAAAACGTGATACAGCCACTTCTCGGTCTCTGAGTTAGGTGGTAGCTTAATGCAGGGTAAAAATACTACAGACAGCTCTCAAAGGAGCTTTCTGCTTTACTGTCGTCCTGTATTAACCCTTTCCCTGTTCTATAATTATTCCAAATTTCAATACCTACTGCATATACATGGGCAAAAAATGAAATCTAGAAGGTGAAACATTGTAGCCATTAGAGAAACTAAAGAAACCGATCTATCAAATTGCATTAGGAAACGGAGCACTCTGATCAGGCGGCTCCTATAGGAGCCGTCTGATCTGGGTCTACTCTTTTCGCAAATGCGTGAAAAGGCATTAATATGAAGGAAAGGGTTAAACAACCATCTGCATTTAACCCTTTTCCTCATGAACATTTAGTAAAAGATATTGACATCATGCATAATAATGAAATTACGAACAAGGGAATATTTTACCAAGGCAGAAACTATAGAATCATATATATATAACATAGCAGACCTATAGGAGCCGTCTGATCTGGATCTACTCTGTTTTCAAAGGAGTGAAAAGTTGTTTACATGAAGGATATTTTATTATAACCATTTTGTCAATGAATATTCAGAAGGTATTGATATTTTGAAATAAACATAGAACAGGGAAAGGGTTATGGCATGACATGGGCAGGGTCGTCTCCCCTCGCGTGTATGATCCAAGATAGTCGACGTTTTCCTCACCCAAGGTGTATCAACAGATCGAAGGTTAAATTAGATTACGTGCCTTGTGTATAATTCCTTGAGAAAACGTTGGTTTACTGGTTTGAGATCTTCACAACTGCAACAAGGACAGATCTTAGGTAGATAAAACATTTTCTTTTCAGGTCAACAGAGTTCCTGTAAGTGCTCAATCCATATGCTACCAGTACATGTAAACAGCTTGGGTCTGAATCAAACACTCAAATATATTGCTGTCTGATCAGGATCTAGCCTGTTTTGGCATCCGGCCAATTTAATTTTTGTGCAGCAAGTGAATCAAACAAAGTTAAGAATGTTGACGACAAAAATATGAGCAGACCGCATTCTTTATGGCAGGCTATGGGTTAAGTGTCAGAATGGATCTCTTCCAATGTCAACGTGGTGGGTTTCTTTAACCTTTAGCCTGCTGAGCAATCTTTTGTTGGTAGAAAATGTCCATCGTCTTCAGTTGTCACATGTGATTTCTCTTGTATTTGTTTTCAACAACACGGTCAGAGTATCAAACAGTTTGGATCCAGATAATAAGAATCGGCGTCTCATCTGGATCCAAACTGTTTGCATAGGTAATCCCTAATTCGCCAGCATCAGGCTAAATATTAATGGTACCCGATTAGTGGCTAGAAGGCCATGGAATTCGAACAAATATTTGATTTTTTTACTCTTTTTGACACAATATTTCATATTGGCTCTGTTTTCCCCTGTACACGAAAATAACATAATGTGTAATGTGCCTAAATTGGGTTGTATATTAGCAGTGTAGACCAAGATGAAAGTGTTCTATATTTGGGCTCTCTGATCAGGACCTGTTCTGTTTCATTCATATTGTCAACGTAATATGATATATACCCTACTATTCAAAATAAGATTAGCTAAAATACTCATTTGGACAAGTCCACTTAAAGTAGTACAGGGTTGGTGATACGCAATAATAATGAATTTACCTGATAGTGATACCTTTTGATGCATTTGAAAACAGAGTAGACCCAGATCAGACGGCTCCTGGAGGAGCCGTCTGATCAGGGTCTGTTCTGTTTGCTAATGGACTTTGAAAGATATGTTTCTTTACTTTCTAAAATGGCTATAATGTTTCATCTTCCATATTTTATTTTTACTGTTTTGTCCATTTATATTCAGTAGGTATTGAAATTTGGAACAAATATAGAACAGGGAAAGGGTTAATGCAGGGTGAACGTCGTGCAGAAAACTCCTCTGGGGTTTTTCTGCATGACATTCACTTTGCACTAAGCAGCAACCTCCTCAAAATTCTGCCATACTAAATTTTCGAATTTTCGAATTTTCGAAATTTTACTGTATTATATCGCTACAACTTACTTTCTACAACAGTAAAACCTTTCTAAACAGACCACTATATGTCTGGGTAATATGCATAAATAAATAGAACTCCAATAAACATGATGTCTTTGTAGGAAGGTGGCTGCTTAATGCAGGGTGAAAGTCATACAGTAAGCTCATTTTAATGTCCAGTTTAGATGGGGATTTACTGTACATGAAGACATATCTGCATCAAACAATGACACCACTGATATGCATTAAGTGGTCGCCAAATGGAGCAACTTTTAAACATTAACCCTTTCCTCCATAAATAGGCCTTTCTATGCCTCTGTAAAACTCACTTTTTGAAACCATTGTGATAAATAGAGCATTTGCTCCATAGGAGCAAATGCTCTGTTTATCACAATGGTTTCAATACTACACAATTCTAAAACTCCCCTTTTCTATAAGTAATGCTCCTTTTCGGTAGATTAATTAAAAAAGGTTGGATCTTAAAATAGCCCAGGAGAGAATGAGTTAAGGAAATCATGATGGGGAAATGGCAGAACTTTCAATCTATGTTGTAGATTGAAATGGGACATTGACAGATATGTAGTAAAATAAAGAGTTCGACTGTCTGTGGTTGAGGAACTTTGCCTATAATTAAAGCAAGATAAACAGATTAACTGATTGTTCAGGTCGATACACAGTCATTAAATTTATTGGGCGTGTATATTGCAATATATTTCTTTAGGTAGCCGGATAACTTTGGATAGATCTAAAACATGGCTTTATACAGATTATGGTATAGTTTGCAAAATAACCAGTTTTATTTAACCACTAAAGTATTGTTGCTACCCTTTGCTAGATAAACAGATAAAAGTTGACTTCGTCAATTTTAGCAGCCGATATTTTGAAGCAGATGGCAATATGTACAACCGAATGAAGGTTGTCGTAGACAAACAAGACACGGTGTATTATGACTGACTTAATCAGCATGATGCCTGACTGAGTTCAGTTTTTGAAATATAAATGTCTGACAATGTTCTCGTTTTGAATTTCAGGACATTTACAACTGTTTTACTTGGACCTACAGCAGACGATACAAGTTGGCGTTTCAAAGAGTGACACGCCGACGTAAGGAACATGCGACATACCCGATGATCTAAACGATAGTTCTAACACAAGCGGCCGATTACTAAACCCAGGATGTAATCCGCTACTGTATTAGGAAAGCTGAGCCGGGTGGATTTCTGCAGCTATGGAATAGTATGGCCAGCAGTGATGAAACTATTGGTATTGTTTTGTTCGTAATATCTGTCCTCGCTCTTGTCTCTAACTGTGCCTCTGTTGTGTGTAAAGTGTGCAAAGAGTATATTAACCCTAAATTATGGAAGTATTCATTGTTATACCAAAACGTGGCACATTGCTGGACATCAATTGGTTTACTTCTGTTCTGTGCACAGACCTTTGTTGAAAACGAGACGGTGTGTAAAGTGACTGGTGTGTTCATCATCTACGGACTAACGGAGTCAACATTGTCATTTCTTAACACCGGTGTGATTTTGTTATCAATACAGAATCCAGGAAAATCAGATTCAATATCCAATTATCACAGGAATATTTACCTCGTAGTTATAATACCGGAAGTTGTGTTCGGAGCAGTTTTGTCGTTTCTTCCGTACGTGTCCGAGAGGGTAGTGGACTCTTCAGTGGCGTTTGACGTACGTTGTCTTCCGGTTGTTGATCACGGTAAAAGCGGGTGGGCTTATGGGACTGTGATAGTGTCTCTTTGGTGGATTTTATTAGTTATAACCATTGTCAGTGATATCATTGTTATTCTAAAGTCCTGGAAATTTAATAACCGAATAGACTTGTCCCCCAACAACGTTTGGCAAACTCAGCTCATTGCTCATGGAAAAACGTTAATTACTTTAGGTACAATTGAGCACGGAGTTTATAGTTGTGTGATTTTGTTAACAACTATTTCTATATATTCCGAGGCAAGCCTTTTAGCCAAACATAAAACATGGATAGTTATGACGTCAGTGGCAATTGCCACGTTACTGCACGGGGTACTGTCGAACGTTAGTGACGTCATGTGGAGCACGTGCTGTTGTCGTGCCAAGAACTCTGTACAAGAGCCCCATCGGAAGCTGAAGAAGTTGGAACTTGTTAAAATAGAGGTAAGAAAAGATATGTGACGTTACTTTTCTGTCTAATCCTTATAGTTGTATGACATCACAACCCAGGTTAATATTTTGTATACGGTGGAACCTGTCCTAAGCGACCATTCATTTAATTAATGTATCTTTAAAAGCAGGTGGTTGCTTAATGCAAGTCGAATGTAATGCAGAAAGCTCTTATACGTAACAAATAATGAGAATACATCATGGATGTTTGAGTTCCGGTTTGCAAGTAAAACGGAATAACATTTAACTCTTTACTCCATAAATACGCCTTTCTACGCCTTTACAAACAGGATAGACCAAGATCAGACAGTTCCTATAGGAGCCGTCTGATCAGGGTCTGCTTGGTTGCTTATGGAATAATACAGATCTGATTCTACAGTTTCCCCCATGTGTTCATTAGCCATTATTTGAATGTATCTAATTAATATTCATGATGTCATTATTTCTTCTATAAATATTAATGGAGTCAAGGGTTAACATCGATGATGTACGTTTTGACGTACATTTCAGCGTGTTCATAGAAGAGGATGTTGCGAGTATATAAATTGTTGGTGTATCGTGAACTTTCGTTGTCGGTTATTGTGATAAATTGGATGTCATATTGGTGTTTCCTTTCATTTTCATTAAATTCGTTCAGTTAAAATGATGTGATTTAGTAAATATGATAAATGAGAAACTCTCGTGCAAGAAAATCTATGTGTACTACAGATGTTGATGTCACAGAGAGGTGATGACGTCGTATACTGGTATTTCATGATCAGTAGAACCTGTCTTAAACAACCTTATATTAATTGGACATAAAAATATTAAAAAAACAACAGGTGGTTGCTTAATACAATGCACATGTAATGCAGAAAGCTCCTTTCTGCATTACAGTTGACCTGTATTAAGCTACCACCTGCCTTACATACCCATTAAAAGGCGTCGTGTCGATGGTCGCTTCAGACAGGTTCTACAGTATTTCAAATATTTAAAAAACATTAAACATGAAAATGTAAGCGGTTTTACGCCATTGCAAACTGCTCCTTTTGCATTATGAAATAATATAGATCTTATTTTACAGTTTCTGTCATGATACAAATCTTCTGTACATAGTGTCATTATAAAGACCCAGTTAATAAATATCCACCATATCATTATTTCTTACATTGAATAGTGAAAAGGTACATAGTTTCGACATGATTTTACTTCTTATGAAACGCTGATGGTCAATGCATTGTATGTGTAACACCTCTCAAAAGTGGACATTCAAAATAGTAACAGGTGGCAGCATAATGAAGGGTAAACATTTATACATGACTTTCATCATCCTGCCTTATGCTGCCATCTGCCTAAATTTTATTAACTCTTTGCACGCTAAGTAATGTTTCGTCTGCAACAATTGTCGTCTGCTTCAATTCTTAAAATAAACTTTCTCTCATTTGTTAGCAAAAATATTGTCAAGATGACAAACAGTTTGCATCCAGATGAGACGCCGCATTATGCGGCGTCTCATCTGGATGCAAGCTGTTTGCATAGGCATTCACAGTTTCGCCGCTAGCGTGCAAAGAGTTAAAACACTTTCAGTCCCGGAAACGCATTTACTGTCATTTGCTAGCAGTTTGGACCCATATCAAAGGGCTCCAATAGAAGCTGTCTGATCGGGGCCCGGGTATGTACTGTTTGTCACTCTGAATCCTCTATCAAGTTTAACCCTTTCCTCCATAAATACGCCTTTCGACGCCTCTGTAATAGCCATTCCTTGAAACCATTGTGATAAATAGAGCATTTGCTCCTATAGGAGCAAATGCTCTATTTATCACAACGGTTTCAAACTACAAAATTCTAAAACTTTTCCTTTTCTCTAGTGAATGCTCCTTTTCGGTAGATTTATTCAAAGTGGTTGGGTCTAAAATAGCCTATGAGGAAATGGGTTATGCCATTATAGCTGACCAATGATGGGTTATTCCACTCTGATAATTCAGGGTTGAAAGTGTTAATATTCCAATCTAGAGGAATTTTCCAGTAATTGGCTACTTCAGTGGGTTTTGGAGCTAACATATTTATACACTCAATGTTTATAGTATGAGAAATGGCTCGAATGTGTCAACATAATTCGAATTTGATTAATTTACAAAAAACGAAATCGGCTCTGCATTTCATGGCATTGCTTTCGTCAGTGGATGATTTATGTGTTCTGTTATTTAATAAAATATGATCGTTTAAAAATTACCATAACACAGGTTTTTATTCTCGAAAGGCTTTTTATAGTTGAGGGATTTGTAATGAATGAGAATATTTCATTTCAGCCTCTAGCAGCGCCCAATTTGCATAACTGTATTATCGCTTCGATGTGAAGGTAATATTAGCAGATATTAACCTGTGAATTAATCATTCAATTTATCATAGATTTACTTTCATGCACCAGCTTGCAAAGTGCATTTGTGCATTTTGAATTTGAAGGGCGCAGTGCATAAGTTATGCAAACACACCGGGTGAACGAATTTGTGAATACATTTGAAACAGAACAGCTCAAGTTGGGAAATGGAGACAGCGCACAGCCTACTAGGATTCAAACTATTTTTGGTCTTTGGAAAAGAAATAAAAGAAATATTAATATTGAAAATCGAGGCAATAATATGTTTTGTAATTGTTGGTAAAATCAAACAAAATGATACAACAGCGACATCAAGGTTTATTAACAATAACACAATGAGACCTAGTTAATCTGAAAAATGAAGTAACTATGAGTATCGATCTTTAAGACAGATGACAGCTTAATGCATGGTGAAAGTCACACAGAAAACTCCCCTTTTTATGTCTGTATGACTTTTATTGACCATTTTCCTGTTGCATATTCATGTCAGAAATAATGCCATCATGAATATTGATTACATGAAATTACATAATGGCATATGTACACCTGGGTCCATGCTTATAAAACGTTTAGTTGAGTCTGAGTTCGTTCTCAAGTTTTTGATTGGTCAGATTTGAGCCTCTGGCTCAAATCTGACCAATCAAAAGCTTGAGAACTCAAATCTGACCAATCAAAAGCTTGAGAACGAAACTCAGACTCAACTAAAAGCTTTATAAGCATGGACCCAGAAGTTTTGAATTTGTAGAAACTGTAGAGTCAGAATTTATTATAACTTCATAAGCAAACAGAGCAGACCCTGATCAGACGGCTCCTACAGTGTCCACGCTGTTTGCAAAGTCGTAGAAAGGCATATTTAAGGAGTAAAGGGATAATCAGCAAACAGTCTAACACGTTATCATATCTTCTTTACTAAAGTTCCGTTCAGATAGGTATTACTGTATTCCAAACCATACTCTTTTCATCAATACAACCCACGTGTAACTGAATACTCTTGAAGCCTCTCGTCTCGATTTTACAATATACCGTTTGTCATTAGTTTAATATATGTAGAAGTTTCATGATGACCTCGTAGTTTGACAAAATGGATGACATATAGGAAAGTTCAGATTTTCTTCGAGGAGGTTGTTGGAAATGAACGGAATCTGGTTTCAAACAGTAAGCGAAGGGACGAGATAGCTGATACTTCTGACTGTGGGAAAGTCTTTCGCTGCCAAACATGTCGTCTGCAAACTTTTTCGTTTGCTACAATTTTTATTCTTCTTATTTTTCTTCATTTTGTCTTAAAAGGCAACATTAACAAACAGTTTGGATCCTGATTGGGACGCCGAGTCACTCGGCGTCTCATCTGGATCCAAATTCATTGCATAGGAATTTATCATCCGTATTTCATATATATTCATATGTTAACCATTTACTCCATGAATATTCATGAAAGAAATAATAACACCATGCATATTAATTAGATTTAACTGTTATATTAGCAAATAGACACTGGATTCTTTGGTCCTGGTAGAAACTGTAGAATCATATCTATATTATTTCATAAGCAAACAGACTATACCCTGATCAAACGACTTCTATAGGAGCCGTCTGGTTGGGTCTACTCTGTTTGCAAAGACGTAGAAAGGCGTATTCATGGAGCAAAGGGTTAAACTAACGACTTTATAAATATCAGTTAATTGAATGTATATAATGACATATGAACAAGCACCATTTTTGCCATGGCAGACACTGTAGAATCAGATCCACATTTCCCCATAAGCAAACAGAGCAGACCTTGATCACCAGGCAGTTCCTACGCGAGCTGTCTTATCTTCATCTACTATGTTTACAAATACGTAAATATGCATATTTATCAAGTAAAGGGTCATGTATTAATTAGCCGATTTGTTTTAAATACAGTAAAACCCCGCTAATGCGACCACCTAAAAGAGGTATAATTCTGGGTGCTACATGCAGGTGGTAGCTTAATGCAGGAAAAAAGTAACGCAGAAAGCTCCTAGAGGAGCTTTCTGCATTACTTTTGTCCTGTATTAAGCAACCACCTGCTTATAAAGACACCATGTCTATTCATTAAGTGGTCGCATTAGAGGGGTTTCACTGTAGCATATAAAACGGAAAGCTTCGACCTTGGCAGAAACGGCAGAACTTCATAAGCAAACGGAGCAGAACCTGATTAGACGTCGTGTTTTAATTAAATCCTCTGACCTGGGTCTGCACTGTTAGCCAACGCGTTAAACGTCGTTTTAAAACATATTGAGTAAAGGGTTAATTTTATCGTTTTAACTCTAATTGAGCTGGATTGTGGTGCTCCTACAGGAGCTGTCTAGTCTTGATCTACTCTGTTTGCAAATGAGTAATCAGGTAAATGGTTAGTAATATTTATTTTCACGCACTCTGTTTACTTGGCAAATCTAGGGTCAAGGGAAGGATTGTCAGTCAACTATTATGTTCAATATGAAGCAATCAATATGAATATCAATTTTGAAAAAAAAAGACAATCAACTAATATCATCAACTGTATCGAGAGCGTTTAACCCTTTCCCTCATATAAACGCCTTTCACGCATCTGCAAACAGAGTAGACCCAGATCAGACGGCTCCTATAGGAGCCGTCTGATTAGGGTCTGCTCTGTTTGCTATTGGAATTTGTTGGATCTGTTTCTTTAGTTTCTAATATGGCTACAATGTTCCACCGTCCATGTTTCATTATAACTATTTTGTCCATGAATATTAAGTATTGGAATTTTGAATAAACATAAAACAGGGAAATGGGTTAGCTCTTCTACTCAAACCGCGATCTGGATCGCGTTTGCAAACAAGATGTATCCTGATTAGATGCCGAGTAACTCGGCGTCTCATCAGGATCTAAGCTGTTTGATACTTGGTCAATATATCTTCAAAATTATTGTGTTTAAGATTTCATCCATAACTTGCCGCTCCTAAAGTAGCATAATTTCTTTTATAACGACTGATAAAAAGATCTGTCATAATAAAATACAATTTATTCCTAATACGTTAGTTACAAAATAATTGGTTTAACCTTGTCGATATTTTGTCTTTATACTCTCTCGTCTTATGTGACCTTCATGTCCGATCCTTAACAAACATGTCACCCGGTGCAAGAATAATGTCCTCGAATATGAAGTAATAGCAAGGAACATAATTTACATTTTTGATACAATTATATACAATAAACCCCCTTTAAACCATTCCCTCGTATTGACGACTTTTGACGACTCTGTCACTTTGTGAAACCATTATGATAAATAGAGAATTTGCGGGGACATAGTGTTTCACAAACGCTCTATTTATCACCAAGGTTTCAAGTTATAAAATACTATTTTTCCTTTTCTTTAGTTAATGCTCCTTTTCGGTAGAGTTATTCAAAGAGGTTGTATCTAAAAATAGCCTATGAGGTAACGGGTTAATCCAGAGTTTTGATAAAGAAGAATTCAGTTCTTTCTAGGCAGGTGGTTGCTTAGTGTAGGATGTAAGTCATGTCATGTTCATTTGACTTTCATATTGCGTTTAGCTAAAACCTGTCTTTAAGGCCGGTTTTGGTACTATTTTGTTTGTCCGGTTTAGAGGGGTTTTACAGTATTCCAATAAAGACTAGGGTTGGTCTCTGTGTGAATCATGGATATTCATTAACTGACATGTCAAAAGCCTTATAAAATACTCGATACAGTTATCGGTTGAGAAATTGATCTAGTGACTTATTTGTACATTAAATATGTGATGCTACTTACATACAAATATTGGAATGCATGCTTATCATATTGCATAAACCAGCCATAGTATACATTTGAATACATTGGGAGTGATTTAACATACCACTGCCAGCAAATCTCTAAAAACACCAATGCCATATTAAAATTATGAAAGGATTTTGTGTATGTCTTTTAGGCCCAAAGGGTCGGTGCTATATGTTTTGTTGAAATTTTATTTTATGTGATAGATATATTTGTACATTGCACACTAATAAAACATTATCTTATCTTACAATTTGACCTAAATTGAAAACTTGACCTGATTTGTATTTAAGAAAGCAACACACACACACACCATAAATTGCATTTTCTTTACATACACCTCGATTGCCGAAATATTTGGTCCTTGAGGAGACGTTTTTACATAATCGGCGTCTCACCTGGTCCAAAAAGTTGTAATTCAAAATGGTCCTATAGCGTGGCATTGTTATTAGCACAACTACAGTAACCTCCCTCTGAATCGAGTGATAAGTAAGAACTCAGAGCGTTTTAGGCAGTTGCATGTTTAACCCATTTCTACCCAATCTCATTGAACAAATCTACTGAAAAGGGGCATTTACTAGAGAAAAAGAAAATTGAAAACATTGTGGTAAATAGAGCATTTGCTACTATAGAGCAGCTGCTCTATTTATCAAAATGGTTTAAAAAAAAGATTTTTTACACAGGCATAAAAATGGAAATGGGTTAATGCAGGGTGAAACTCGTGCTTAAAGCTCGTATGGAATCTTTCTGTTTGATTTTCACCCTGCATTAGGCTACCATTGTCTTAAAGACCGATACTGGCACTTACTTGACTGCTCGTATTATCCATGGTTTACCATACTAACAAACTGAAAATAATAAATTTCTTTATAATCTGCATTAAAATGCCGCTATTGAGTCCAAAGAATACTGTAATCTTGAATAGTGCTGAAAATATTCAGTAAATAACATGTTTACAGGCATCTTATACGTTAGTTTCGTCCCAAGTCGCAGTTGGGGTAATAACCAATTAACTAGCTATGTGTTGATGAATATACCGTATTTGTAAAATAATGCTTCTAGTAAGAATGAATATAATAATGGTCACAGTAGATATTACTTTCTAGTAAATTACCATAACAGTTGCGAAAAGTAAACCATTACTTCCAGTAAGAATAGCCGAAGCAATTGTGAAAGTAAAACATGATTTGTGGTAATAATGATGTACAGTAAAACCCCGCTAATGCGACCACCAAAAAGGGGCATAATTCTGGGTGACAGAGGCAGGTGGTAGCTTAATGCAGGACGAAAGTTATGCAGAAAGCTCCTATAGGAGCTTTCTGCATAACTTTCGTCCTGCATTAAGCAACCACCTGCTTTAAACGGCGCCAGTGGCTGTTTATTAAGTGGTCGCATTAGCGAGGTTTTACTGTATTACGTACATAAACATCACTTCTAATGAATATGTGTATAATTATTGTGACGTTCATCACGTCTAGTAAGTATGTGTGCAACAACTGCGAAAGTAAATATCACTTCAAGTCAGAATGTTTATAATAATCAAGAAAGTAAACAATGTTTCCAGTGAGTATCTTTTTATAATAATTGCGAACCTAAACATCACTTCCAGTGGGTATGCGTATAAACAGATTATTGCGAAAGTAAACAACCTTTCCAGTGAGTATGTATATAATAATTACGAATCTAAACAATCCTTCCAGTGAGCATGTTTATAATAATTGCGAGAGTAAACCTCAGTAGAATATGTGTATAATGACCTCGACTTTTAATATAATTCAGCGAGGTGTATGTTTATAATAAGTGTGAATTTGAATAATGCTTTCAGTGAATACGTTTATAATAATTACGGAAGTAAGCTCCACATTCAGCGAGTACGTGCTTAAATTATTGCGAAGGTAAACATCTCGTCCAGTGAGTATCTGTTTCAAACTAAAACCACTAGAACATGTTTTTTAGTGCAGAACTCACCTATATCGACCAGATAATGAATAAACATAAGGGCCTATAGGAGCAGTAGGTTGCAGGAAGAAAATTATGCAGAAATTTCTGCATAACTTTCCTCTCATATTAACCCATTCCCTCCTGCTGGTGTCGTTTTGTGCCTCTGTGAAACTCATTTTTGAAACCATTGTGATAAATAGATCAGTTGCTCCATAGGAACAAAATTAATGCACTATTTACCACAATGACGTCATGACTGTTCTATAGTTAATGCTAATTTTCGGTAGATTAATTAAAAGAGGTTGTGTCTGAAAATAGTCTAGGAGGAAATGAGTTAAGCTACCGACTGTCTTAAACACCTCAGAATTAGACTTGCTTTGGTAGTCGCTTTTAACCCTTTACTCCACATGTACGCCTTTTGCGTCTTCGCATACAAAGTAGATCCAGATCAGACAGCTCCTATAGGAGCCGTCTGATCTGGGTCTGCTCTGAGTTTTTTATGGAATAATACAGATCTGATTCTGCAGCTATTTCCAGGGCCAACCATTTTCTTGTTCTCAGGCCAGTATAAACAAAAAGCTGACTACTATCCACACATACCTTGTTTCTAACATCAATATTTAGAGTGTAAAAGGGTTCACGTCTTGAATGCTTATCAAGTTTGAAAACAAGCTATATTCGGCGTTGTCTATTGTCGCATTGTGTAGATTCTGATCAAATGTAACGTTCTCTCATTTGTGTTCTTTGATATATTTAATTGTTTTCGACGATCGAAGTACCTTTGATAATTGCTCATCGCATTTACTTATGAATAGAACTACAGTAAAACCTGTCTAAGTGCCCATTGATTTAGTGATCATAGGAGTCTTAAAACGCAGGTGCTTGCTAAATACAGTGCAAACGTAATGCAAAAAGCTCCTACAGGAGCTTTTTGCATTACTTTTGACCTGTATTAAGCTACAACATGCCTTACAGACCCATAATTAGACCTTAATTTGGTGGTCGCTTAAAACAGGTTCTACTGTACTTAGTGTTTACTCTCTCGGTCAAATGAATTTTTGATATTCGGGAAGAATTGAACATTATGTTTAGATAAAAGTCAATTCAAATCGTAATGTTTACATTTATATTGTCAGAAAATCTTTACAAGTATATGCCAGTTACGGGCCATGCCTTTGATGGGATCTATATGACATAATCATGATATCATAATGATATAGTTAAAATCCTTATTCATACTCTGGTTGCAGAATATGGTAAAATTCCACTAATGTTCGGATTCAGATCACATACCTATTGAGCTTAGCCATCTCGTGTTTCGAAAACATACGTAAAATTTCTTTAGAGGTGGAGGAAAGTATTGCCGTTTAGGGGTTTGGTGGATAAACTTCTCAGGAAACGACTGATTAAGTCTATGTTAATGGTTCAAATAAAATCTCTATCAAAAAGGTCAGATCAAAATCAAACAGCACATGCGGGCGAGCTGAAGTTGCACAAAAGCAGTCTGGATATGTTCCAATATTGTGATTTAATTGCACTTCATACCCATTTATTGAATAATAATTTGTTTGAGAGTCCAGTGCAAACAGTTTGCACGCTGATCGAATGCCAACTTTGTCAACGCTCAATGTGGAGCCGTCCTGTTTGCCATTTGGATTTCTATGTCCAAACGTAACCGTAACACTGCTGTGAAAAATAACGTCCGCTCAAATTTGGATTTGGTGCAATTTTGATTACTTCCTATTCAACCAAGCGTTCTAGAAACTATCGACCGAGTATCAAGCAGCTTCGACCCAGATGAGATGCCGAGTTACTCGGCGCCTCATCATAATCCGAGCTGTTTATCAATGTGAGTCAGGTCGCGGATAGCGGGATAAAGGTTATAAAGTAGATCGAGATTGTGCTACCTAACAGGACAAAATAAACATTTGTGAAGCCTCATGATAAATAGCGAAATGAATAAATGTCCAGAAAGACAAATCACCCAAGCACAGTAAAACCCATCTAATGCGACCAGCAAAAAGGGGGCATAATTCACAGTGGCAGAGGCAGGTGGTTGCTTAATGCAGGACGAAAGTTATGCAGAAAGCTCCTGCAGGAGCTTTCTGCATATCTTTCGTCCTGCATTTAGCAATCACCTGCTTATAAAGACAGTCATGTTTATTCATTAAGATATGAATGAATTAAGTAGTCGCATTAGAGGGGTTTTACTGTATAGAAAGTTTCAATTATCATATCAATTTTTGGTATTAAGAAAATGGTTTCTGGTCATTTTAATCTTTGATAAGCGTTTCAAACAGTTTGGATTCAATCGTTTGGGGTTGGGTAGCTCCGCGTCTCACCAGGAAGAATGCTGTTTGCTACTGATTAGTAATTTGGAAGAAAATTGAAGGGAATATAACGGAAAATTGAAGCAGACGACAAATCTTGCAGACATTGTATATGGCGCGACAGACTTAACTATGCACTAAATACGGGAACCAAATTAACAAAGTTTTGCAAACAGTGTAGACTCTGACCAGGGGGTACCTATATGATTACTCTGATCAGGGGTTATATTGTGTGCCATTCAAAATCAGTTCAGCAAAGTTCACTCGGTCATATTACATACAGATTTTATTGTTAAACAACGAGGGAACATTCCACTTAGAAGAATCAGTATCCAAGAGTTATTGTCACATCTGAACATTGCCAAATATATCCAAATTGCTATTTGACAAGCGCACTGGAAAATACAAATACAATATAGCACTTAGCCGTCATCAAAAGAGATCTACTTATGGGTCTGTAAAGCAGGTGGCAACACAATGCAGGTCAAAAGTAATGCAGAAAGCTCCTATAGGAGCTTTCTGCATTACTTTTGCCCTGCATTAAGCTACCATCTGGTGTGTAACGACTTATATGTTCAATAAATGATTGGCCACATAGGACATGGTCTACTGTATACACCAGAACACGTGCATGGGTCATGAGAGAATCAAGCTTCAAATAGACCAAACGGCAGGTCGCTTGGGATAATATTTCCGTTCGAATGTTTATAACATATTGGCATAATAGACACAATGCAGGTGTAGTTCGGAAAACTATGATTAAATATTAAAAATAATAAAAAACGTATTCTGCTAAAAAGATGTAATTCTTACACAGCATTCCAAGAAAATAGTTGTCTCCGTATTTAGATTACAATTAAACCATTTACTCCATTAATATTCATGAAAGAAATAATGGCACCATGAATATTAATAAGATAATTTTTTATAACGGCACATGGACGCAGGAATTTTTGGCCATAGCAGAAACTGTAAAATCATACCTATATCATTTCATAAGCAAACAGAGCAGATCCTGAGCAGATGGTTCCTGTGGGAGCCGTTTGATCTGGGTCTAGTCTGTTTGCAAAGACATAGAAATTGCATATTTATGAAGTTAAGCGTTAATCTAAATTTCAAACTCATCGTAAGTGTGAAATAGAATCTAAATGTCAAACGTTTTGAATCTATAAATGGTTCCCGTTCAATTTACTTATAAATAATAGATATATCACGATCAGTTGCGTGGATATGCACCATAAATCATTGCCTGACGTTTACAGACAGATGTGGGTAAATCCTCACTATTGATTAGAGATACCCGTTTAGGCAAAACCTGTTTGCGGAAGATTTACACTATCGTACTGTTTAAACCCCAGTACAGTAGAACCTGTCTTAAGCGACCTTATCTTGATTGGACACAGGGTACTTAAAAAGCAGGTGGTTGCTTAATGCAGGGCAAAAGTAATACAGAAAGCTCCTATGGGAGATTTCTTCATTACATTTGACATGCATTAAGCCACCACCTGGCTTATATGTCCTTATTTAGTACCCTTTTTTAATGTTCGCTTAAGACAGGGTCTGTTGTACTTTGGAATACAGTAAAACCGCCCTGAAGCGACCATCAGTACGAGGTATAATAATTCCGGGGGTTAAAGGCAGATGGTAGCTTAATACAGGACGAACATTATGCAGAAAACTACCATAGCTACTTTCTGCATTACTTCCGTACAGCTCTAGAGTCCTTCCCACCTTGCAGTGGTTCTGGGGCTTAATTGTCACAGGGGATGTTTTTGTTTATTTGATGCAGATTATTCCCTCTGCTAAGAACTAAACGGAAGGCATGTCGATGGTTTTGATCCCATGCGCTGCTTTAGAGCGAATAAGATTAGCCGAAATCATCTTTCTGAAATCATCCCTAATCATCATGTCATCTCATTATTCATCGGCGCTATATGACCTATTCTGTGTCGCAGTGCCGTAAAACCCAACTCACTCACTCACTCACTCACTCATTTTTGTCCTGCATTAAGCAACCACCTGCTTTTCAAGAGAAATACGTTTATTCATTTAGTAATCATTTTAGAGAGATCATACTGTACCTTCATACGGGCTTTCTCATGTGTAACACTTCGTGTAGGTCGGTAATGATTCATGTATATATTATATATACTGACTATATATACATATATATAACCCTTTGGTACCCAGTGTCTATAATAACCCGTTACTCCATATATTCGCCTTTCTACGCCTTTGCAAACAGAGTAAACCCAGATCAGACGGCTCCTATAGAAGCCGTCTAATCAGGGTCTGCTCTGTTTGCTTTTAATACAATATAGATCTGATTCTACAGTTTCTCCCATTGCCAACATTTCCTGTATTCATATGCCATTATGCAAATGAAGCTAATTAATATTCACGACGTTATAATTTCCAGCATGAATATTCATTGAGTAAAGGGTTAAAAGGACACATGCAAACAGTATAGACCTGTATCAGAGGGCTCCAACCGAAACCCTATGATCAAGGTCTGCACTGTTTGCTGAACTCATCAATGTCAATGGCTTGTTCAAGCTAATACAGTAAACCCCTCTAATACGACCACCTAAAAGAGGTATAATTCTTGGTGGTAGAGGCAGGTGGTAGCTTAATGCAGGATAAAAGTAATACAGAAAGCTCCTAGAGGAGCTTTCTGTATTACTTTTGCCCTGCATTAAGCAACTACCTGCTTATAAAGACGCACATGTTTATTCATTCAGTGGTCGCATTAGTGTTTTGTTTGTTGTGTCCCCTCCATATGAAAATGGATGGGTCCAAAGGTCAGATCTGGGTATATAAGACGACTTGTAAAACTTGTGCAAAACACAATAACATTCTCTCTAAAGTGACCACCTAAAATACACGAGTCTGGTTTTAAAATTATAAGCGGTAGCTTGAAGCTTGACGAAAGTTATGCAGAAGCATTGTGTATTACAGTAAAACCTCTATATAACGGCCACTAAATTGTGTTAATTAGTTGTTATATTAGGACAGTTGGCTAAGGTGAAATACTTTCATCTTGCATTAAGCAACCACCTGCCTTTAAACACAATACTTGATGTAATTTAGTGGCCGTTATAGAGAGGTTTACTGTACGTTCTTCTTCCATAAGCCACCGTGTGCTTTTTTATGACATCACTTTCTGTTTATGAAGTGTTTGCTGTAGAGGGCTTGTATTGTGTTTCTGTAGTGTGTTAACTGCACAGATGATATATCACAAGTTATCAGTCTACATACAATTTTGCAGAGGCTCGCCTTTTAACACTTTCCTTCATACAAAGGAATTTCCATGCATTTGCAAACAGAGTGGACCAGATCAGACGGCTTATGTAGGAGCAGTCTGGTCAGGTTATTCTCTGTTTGTATGAAATGATTATCGTTTCTGTAGTTTTTACCAATACCAAACATCACGTGCACATATATGCTACTATACGTATTTAGCCAATAAATGTTCATAGATACATTATTTTATACATTAATATTCCCCAGGGAAATAGTTAACAGTTTCCAGAACGAAGTGATTTGAAAATTCGGTAAAGATACTTTTTATCATGTGGCATAAAAATATACAACGGAAAACCATCGAATAAATCATTTATTGAACAGAGGAGTCTTAAAAACAGGTGGTTGCTTAATACAGGGCAAAATGTAATATTCTACATAAAATTATTTTATAAACCTTCTGCATTACTTTTGGCCTGCATTGAACTACCACCTGCCTTACAGATCCACGAGAAGACCACCTTTTGATGGCCGCTTCTTCTGTTTTATTAACCCTTTCACTCATATAAATATTTATTTTTTCGCGCCATTTCAAACAGGATAGACACATATTAGACGTCTCCTTTATATATGAGCCTTCTGATCAGGTTCTGCTGTGTTTACTTCTGAACTCATAATAGACCTGACTATAGCTTCTACAAATACATTTATAGCATTTACGTGTACACAGGTCATTATAAAGCTAATGAATATTCATGGGGTAATTATTTCTTACATGAATATTCAACGGGGAGAGTGTTTACCATTTCCTTCATATAAAAGTGTTTCACGCATTTTTGCAAACAGAGTAGATCCAAATCAGACGGCTCCTATAGGAGCCGTCTGATCAGGATCTACTCTATTTGTTAATGGAATTTGACAGATCCGTTTCTTTACTTTCTAAAATGGCTACAGTGTTCCACCTGTCATATTTCATTATACATATTTGGCCATGTTTATTCAGTATGTTTTGAAATTTGGAATAAACACAAAACAGGGAAAGTGCTAAGTATTCAAAGGGCATTGTTAGATGTAGACACAACGCCGCTGCTATAAGTGCAGTGCTATGTCTGACTCTTCAGGGGTTATAAATTGTAGCCGTCTTGAAGTGACTTGAAAATACAGTAATACTCTATCTAAAGTCACCGCTTATAGATAAACTTAGGTGTCTTTAAGAACGGGTGTCTGATTAATGTAGCACGAAAGTAATGCAGAACGCTTATGCTAGAGCTTTCTGAACAACGTGCGTCATGCATTTAGCTATCACTTGCCTTTAAGCTTTTTTTAAAGTCCATTAAAAGACATTTTACTGGTCGCTTTAGAGGTTTGTTTTACCTTTTTATATTGTTCAGAAAGATCGAGAGCATGTTCACTCTTCATGGCAATTGTTTATCTAACTGTTGTATTTTATGTACTGAATCTCGGACTAAGAAACAACTACAATCCAAATGTCGATTTTGTTCACGTTACATGTACTTTCCTCATATTAGATGTTTCTATTCCTTGAGAAATATTTACAGAGCTACAGATAAAGGTGCGTACCCTATTTCTAAAATCAAACCTTATACTATGGCCACAGTATAGGGTTTGGTGGAGAAATAAAGGAACTATCCTTGAAAATGTTAAATTTACGCATCTTCCTGGCTGACAATTGCAAACAGGTAAACCCCAGACGAGACGGTGGTCAAACGCAGCGTCTGCTCAGGATCAACACTGTTTGACACTCAATCGGTAGTTCATCAACATCTTGAACGAATCGGAGGTAATATTGCTCCACATCGAATGCGTTTTTATCCAATAGAACTAGGGTTAGTGGACCAACGGAGTCAAAGAAGAATGTTTAAATTTTACTATTTACCTCAAAGTAACGCCTTTTAACAATTTTGCAAACAGAGTAGACCCAGATCAGACGGTTCATCTGATCAGGGTCTACTCTGTTTGCAAAGGCGTAAAAAGGCGTATTTGTGGAATAAAGGGTTAAAACAATAGCGATATACATGCATACGTTTAATGCTTTGGCCATCAAATAAATGACGTATGCAAAAGTTATTGTATGCTATTTTAAGACCCAACTTCTTTGAATAAATCTACCGAAAAGGAGCATTTGCTAGAGAAAAGGAAACTTTTAGAATTGTATTATTTTGAAACCATTGTGATAAATGGATCATTTGCTCCTGTGGAACAAATGCTGTATTTATCACAATGGTTTTAAAAAACGCTCTTAGCAGAGACACTAAAAGGCGTCAATATGAGGGAATGGATGAAGTTCAAACCTGAGTGGAGCATGTTTAGTTTGCCTGATACCTGCATATGCACATTCACAACAGACAATATATCAACTGCAGACTACAGAGTGAACTTATTTGTTTTATTTTCTAGGCTTCCGGTAAGCTGCGCATGAAAGCAATATGGAGTGTGGGAAAGCACGCGAACAAACGAGGACTCATGAAGGTGTACGGGGTCAATCATCTCAAGTCCTGGGCCCAGGAAATCGTCATGTTGGGCATGATGAGGAAAGCCCAACACCCAAGCCTCATACAGTGTCTCTGGACCAATAGCTCCAATCCTTATTACGAGACTATGACACTGATATCAGGGGAGATAGTTACGAGCGACTCGAGGTAAACGAATATTGTAAGAGTTGTCTCTCTTCCGTTGCGGCCAGGCAGCAACATTTGCAGAAGATTATTGTTTAGTATGATAAGATGTTAAAATCAAATTAACTGTTTGCCTCATGAATATTTCGTAAAAACAATGACTTGATGAATATTAATTAGCTTTTTATGAACTAGAGAATATTTTACCATAGAGCAAACTGTAGAATCATATCATATCAATATTTCATAAGCAAACTGAGCAGACCCAAATCAGACTGTTCCTACATTTGACCTTGGTCTGCTCTGTTTGCAAAAGCATCAAAAGGCGTCTCTACAGAGAAAAGAGTTAAATGTCAAATTGATATGAACCTACATTAACTGCATGCAAATCTCACAGCATTTGACGTTACGTTACCTAGTTTAACCCATTCCCTGATATTGACGGCTTTTGACTACTCTGTAAACGTCACTTTCTGAAACCATTGTGATAAATAGAGCATTTGCTCCTATGGAGCAAATGCTCTATTTATCACAATGGTTTCAAAACCACACAAATCTAAAAGGTTCCTTTTCTCTCATAATTTCTCCTTTTCGGTAGATTTATTCAAAGAGGTTGGGTCTTAAATAGTCTATGAGGTAATGGGTTAATTGTTATAATAGCGCATGCACACAGAAATGTTTGGCCGTGGCAGAAACTGTAGAACCATTTCTATATTATATCATAAACAAAACAGAGCAGACCCTGATCAGACGTGTCCTACAGGAGCCGTCTGACCTGAGTCTAATGTGTTTTCAAAGGCGTAGAAAGGCGTATTGATTGAGTAAAGGGTTAATGGGATGTTATAGTACTATATACAATCAGTAACCCTACAGTGTGATCTATAGATACCGACCTGCAAAAAAGTATACTTCGTCACCAAACAGTGCGCATGTTTGAGTATACTGACGACTGGGAAGTGGATGGACCGTTCTATCAATGACTATAGATACAAAATAAATTGAAAATACGATCTCCAATATTTACATAATTATGGGATATCCAAGTGTCACGCAGCATGACTAACTCTAACTGCGTATTGAAAACATACAACATTTACATGGCATTATAGAGTCTCTATACCGTCAACACGCGGCGCGGGAACTCGTGATTTACATTGAAAACAGTTTGGATCCAGATGACAGGCAGTGTCTGTCCCTCGGTATCTCATCAGGGTCTTAGATGTTTTCGTACCTGACCATTTATCTGAAAACAAACTGAGAAAGGTAAAGTTTGAGAACTGAAGCAGTTCTTGCGGACGACGCCAAAGGTTAACCCTTTCGATTTCTTTTATAATTGGGTATAGACATACGCCTTTTTGATATTGATAGAAAGCTCGGCGTCTCATCTGGATCCAAAATGATTGCAGATTGATTAATCAGGTCCCGCTAGGCAGGCTACGTGTTGATATTATTCAAGGTTACAAACACCATGCCTTCAGAAAGTGTATGTTTTAATCTACACGGGTGTGTGTTTATATACAGTCAAGACTCGATTATTCAAATGCTCAAATACGTATCATTATTGATCTTTAAGCCAGGTGGCAGTTTAAAGTAGGGTGTAGGTCATGCTGGAATCTCCTCTAGGAGCTTTCAGCATGGCTTTCACCATGCATTAAGCAGCCACCTGCCCCGAAAAGCATCAATCCGTCATTTCTAAAATTCCGAAATATTGAGCGTTTAATGTTTTATCCTGTAATATATTCGCATTTTACAGTAATACGCAATTCCTATCCAAACAATAAGTTAGTCCTATATTACATTGGTTGATTGCCGAACACAACTATATACAAAGAAACGCATGTAAAGTTGACTACCATTTTAAAATATGGTGAAATGGTGTTTGTTATTTAACCATTTACCTAATGGGTGTTCATGTAAAATATAATGAAGCCATGCATATTTGCTATCTAACCTTGTTTAACCATTTCCTCCATAAATACGCCTTTTTACGCCTTTATAAAAGCCACTTTTTGAAACCATCGTGATAAATAGAGCATTTGTTCCTAAGGAGCAAATGCTCTATTTATCGCAACGGTTTCAGAACTACACAATTCTAAAACAATCCTGTTCTCTAGTTAATGCTCATTTTGGGTAGATTTATTAAATGAGGTAATGGGTTAAAGCCATATGAACACAATATGATTTGGACATGACAAACACTGTAGAATCAGATCAGTATAATATCACAAGCAAACAGAACAGATTCTGATCAGGCGGTTCCTACAAGGGCCGCTTATCTGGGTCCGCTCTGTTTGCAAAAACATCAAATGGCGTCACTATCAGCTTAGCCCTTTCCTTCATTTACAGGCCTTTTCACACAGTTACAAACAGAGTAGACCCAGATCTAACGGCCCCTTTAAGGTCTGTTTGCTTATGGTATAATATAGACCGGGTTCTTCAGTTTCTGCCTGAGCCAAAATGTCCTGGTTCCATATGATTTTCTGAAGAAAAAAACCCCCTAATCTTATCAATATTAATGATGTCATTATTTCTTTAATGAATAGGTTAAGAGTTTAATAGGTTAAGCTATTTTAAATAGATTCGGTGTTTTATTTGCACATTTGATCAATTTGTTTTATGTTACTACATGTATATAACTTCAGAATAATCTGTTTGGAACTGACTAACGGGGGCACACTTCAAGATTTTCTACAGAAGGCAGATCTTCCTCTCCCAGAACCTTGCCAGCGTATGATAATCCACGATATCGCGGAAGGACTGTTCTACCTGCACCATGAGAACATTCTCCACAATAACCTCACCTCGTCCTGCATTTATCTGAAAGGCTCTTTGCAGGTGTGTAGACCTATAAATATAGTAAAACCACTCTAAAGCGACAATGTTAGGAATAAGGAATAAAAGCAGGTGGTTGCTTAACCCTTTCCTTCATATAAACGCCTTTTACACCTTTTCAACAGTTTAGATCCAGATCAGACGGCTCCCGTAGGAGAGATCTGACCAGGGTCTGTTCTGTTTGCTAATAGCACGATAACGATCCTAATATTAAACATGTTTTGCATAACAAAACAACAACAAAGATAACTTAAAAAGGTATACATTATAGAATACACATTTAGAAATATATAATTTCACGGATTTCATGATTTCTAACATGAATATTGAGTCAAACAGGTAGAGGGGTTAATAAAGGACGAAAGTAATGCAGAATAACTTTCGTCCTGCATTAACCCTTTCCCTCATATAAACGTGTTTTCAAGCATTTGCAAACAGAGAGCCCAGATCAGACGGCTACTGTACCGTCTGATCAGGGTTTGCTCTGTTTGCTAAAGGAATTTGATAGATATATTTCTTTACTTTCAAAGATATATTTCTTTACTTTCAAAAATGGCTACAATGCTATACCTTACATATTTCATTATGACTATTTTGTCCATGAATATTGAATTTTTAATAAACATACAACAAAGAAAGGGTTAAGCTACTACTGCCTGAATTAATTCTGTTTTTGGTGGATGCTTTAGAGAGTGTTACTGTACATAGTAATCATGAGTCGCTCAATGAATTGCTGAACACATTGTAGATCCAGACCACCTCTTTGACATGCTTAGACCGCGACGTCTAATCAGAACCAACACTACTACACTTAACCCTTACCACGCAGTGAAAAAATAATAATGTCTGCTCAAATTCGGATCCAGCTCAGATTTGACTACTTATAATTCTTTCAAGCTTATGGGAAAATATTGACCGAGAGTCAGAAACCTGATGAGATGTCGAGCGACTCGGCCACTCATCTGGATCCAAGCTGTTGCAATAAGGGTTAAGTATAAGTCCAGAAAATGTGAAATATCAGTCTACAAGCTTTGAATTATTTCGTCTTATTCAGCTGAGTATAAAAAGAAAATCTAAATTGCTTCATTAGATTATGTTGGGATACATTACGCGGAGTCAGTTGAAGATGTTTACCTACAGTAGTGAATTTGAGCAAATATATAGACTGATTAATTCAACCATTTGCACTGATTATAAAATTCGGAGGAGCTGAAAAATGTTTTATAACCCTATATTGTGACCACTCTTCGAGACGATTCTAAAGAGTGGTCACTGTATAAGGTTTGGTGGAGAAATAAGTGAGCCATTCTTGAAAATGTTTAAATTTACCCACCTTTTGTGGACCTCTGGGTACCGCGGTTTAAACATTTTTCCAAATCATTTTTCTGTAATCGATTTCATTTTTACTAACGGGTCAGATAACACTGGTTTCGACGTGCTTGTCTGTTGAGATTCTCTAAGTATGCACGTATCGTTGCTTAAATACGTAAGCTTACTGTGCCAGTTTTCTTGCAGCCAAGACATTACACGAGCCGAATAGTAAGTACAATGCACCACGTGCATGTTCACCGTTTGAAGTGTGTGTTACCTGTATATATTCACGTGTCAACTACAGTTTAACCTGTCTTAACCGACCACTTATTTGATAATTTTAGGAGTTGATGAAAGACAGGAAGCTGCTTAATGAAGGGCAAAAGTAATACAGAAAGCTAGTGTTTTAGCTTCTGCATTACTTTCCTCCTGTATCAAGCTACCACGCCTTAGCCAGTGTTGTAATGGTCGGTTACGACAGCATTTATTTCAACACTACGTTAGGGATAATGGCTAACATAGGTTAACATGGTCTGACTGTTTAAATAATGCAAACCAAGTCCAGCCACTGTCTTGCAGTTGTGGGATCTGATCAGGCTCTGCCCTGTTTGATATTCAACCTGGTATTGCAGGCTTTTTATTGTATGATCTGAGAAACAGTGTACATCCTGTTCAGTCGTCGCAACTGTAAAGCTGAGGCTGGTCTAGGCTTGCACTGTTCATAGCCCTGGATATGTATGACGGAAACTCCACATGTAAACTGTAAAAAATACGTTTCAGTCTCTAGGCAGTCAAATGTGAAAATACAAAATGATCAATTAGTCGTGGAACGCAACTACGAACGTTTCTTCTTTTTATATAGATGTGTTAAATGTACCGCTGCTTGATGTTAGTCATTCACCGCAATATGCGTGTGAGTTTTCTTATCACAAACAACGTTGGGTGTTTTAGAATGTTATTTCCAAAAGTGCGATCGCAACACCAGCTGTTGCGTGATTGAATACTTTAGTGTATATTCTGATTGGGTGTTGTGTCTTGACTAAGCGGCCGACAGGAGTCTGCATTGAGTGCATATCGAGATGGCAGCTCTTATCTGATAGCACGGTTCACCCTTTTCTTCTACAGCATATGTTTTCAAACCACTGGGTTTCAGTGTTTTTTTTCACACGAACAAAATCCTTACCAAGAAATATAAATGTACGTAATAATGCTTATACATGAACAAAATGTTCTGTCCGCAGTTTCGAAATGATGTTTTGCCAAGTCACTATTCACCTGACGTCGAACGCGCGTCATTTTATATGTAAAGCATACTATATATTTCTTTTCTTTGTCTGAGCAAATTGTCGCCTGCTTTAGATTTCAGAATGAACCTTTAACCAGTTTCTTCTCTAAAAATTGAGCTTCAACCAGTTTGTATCCTGGTGAGAAGCCGTATTACTCGGTATCTCATCTGAGTCCAAACTGTTTGCAAATACTGAAATACTGTTGGTCGGACGTTAAACCCAACTCACTCACTCACTCACTGTTTGCAAAGGTAATTCGCCCACTGTAGAAAACCAGGTGATTCGCTTTTGGGTGGGTTCGGCCGTAAAAGAGTTAAATCAGTGTACTATGATATTCTACGTATGACTCAAATCCATGACATTTTGAAATGACACTTGACTCTAGTCATCCTTAGTATTCGGACGGACAAAATAGGTAAATAGGACAGACCAATATTAAACGGCTCCTGAATGAGTCATTTGACCAGGGTCTACACTATTTACTACTATGTCAGTCTAATTAACACTTATAAAAATGGTGCCAAATTGGAGAGTGGGTACCAAGATCCATTGTATTGTTTCACAATATAAAATGCCCCTTTTTATATTTACCGTTTTATGTATTAAAATGTGTTCCTAGCTAGGTGTTTATCTGTAATATTCTCACACAATATGTATTTTAACGAATACCGTATTGAATTAATTACACGTGCATGTTAAACTTATTTAAAACCATAACAGTAATATGTCATCTCCAGTTTTTAACTTGTCCCTGTATTTTCCACTTTGACCTACTTAACGTAACCCATTAAATTTACACCCAATGTCCCAAAACCAGCTTGGACCTCAGAGTTTCTAACCATGTTCTGTTTGCTTCACACATTATTTTTCGAAGTTCACATCGGCAGAAGAATTCTTGCAGAATCACTCCTTTAACCAATTCCCTCATATTGACGCCCTTGGACGCCTCTGCGAAAGTCAGCTGTTGAAAACATTGTGATAAATAGAGCATTTGCTCCTATAGGAGCAAATGCTCTATTTATCAAAATGTTTCAAATAAAAAAATTCTAAAATTTTCCATTTCTCTAGTTAATGCTCATTTTCGGTAGATTTATTTAAATAAGTTGGATCTAAAAATAGCCTATGAGGGAATGGGTTTAAACTGATAATAAGGTACGTCCATGATACAAAGCTGAACAACTGTACACAGGAAATGGGAGTTAATATTTACAGAGTGACTACCGTATTTGCCCATATGAACCCCACACTGTAATAAACTAACCTTACTTCAAGGGGGGCGGGGGGAAGGGGGTATTGGAACTAACGATGAATAAAACAGCTAATAACCATTCAATAAAGAAATATACATGTGATTTTTAAAAATAAATAAAACAACAGGTGGTTATCTAATCAGACTGAATGAAATATAGAAAGCTCTCCTAGGAGCTTCCGACATTTCTTTCATTCCGCATTAAGCGACCACCCATGTACAAAATTACTAGAAGTAAAAAATGTTACGTCCCGGGCGTTTATTAGAAATGATACGATATGCCATGTGAGCAGTCTTAAGAAAATGACATTTATAAGGTGTTGACTATCGCAATGCCAGGAGAATAGCAATTTCTAAGAATCGCATGTCGTTAGGTTAAACATTTGAAAAATTGAAAAATAGCATGCAATAAAACCAATGGGTTCTAGTGCGACATTTGATTGCGTCAACCTCGCTGTGAAACAACGATGTCTGCTCAAATCTAAATTTGATGCAATTCTAACTACTTCCAATTTGACCGAGCGTTTGAAAAAAAAACAATTGGCCGAGTGTCATACAGATCCGATCTTAATGAAACACTGAGTAACTGGGCATCTCATATTGATCCATGCTATTTGCAAATACGAGACGGGATGAGGGTTAACTCGTTGTAAAGTACTGCATTAATCAACACAATTCGTCTGATGGTAGACATTGTTAGGTGGTAGCTTTGATAATTTGTTTAGCCAGTTGAGTCTAGATAGCAAAATGCAACATTATTAAAGCCAATCAGAAATTTAGATTGCAAATAAATAAAAATAAACAAAACAAAACAAAGCTTTTATATCAAAACAGCATGCAATTAAATTAGCACCCTGGTTCAGTCTCAGGAGATGATGCACAGACTAATGGCAAAATTCGTCTTTCGTACTTTATGTTCACTTTCGTATTAAATCTAACCCATCCCCTCATATTTACGCCCTTGAAGCCTTTTGACGCCTCTATAAAAATCACTTTTTGAAACCATTGTGATAATAGAGCAACTGCTGTATTAATCACAATGGTTTCAAAACTACACAATTCTAAAACTTTCCTTTTCTCTAGTAAATGCTCCTTTTTGGTAGATTTATTCAAAGAGGTTGGGTCTAAATATAGCGTATGGCGGAATGGGTGAATGTTTAGCTTACTATGGGTGAATTTGTATCAACGTTTGCAAACAATTTAGATCAAAATGAGACTCTGGGTAACTCGGTATCTCATCAGGAGTCAAATTGTTTGGCACTCAGGGTCCATGCTTATAAAACGTTTAGTTGAGTCTGAGTTCGTTCTCAAGTTTTTGATTGGTCAGATTTGAGCCTTTGGCTCAAATCTGACCAATCAAAAGCTTGAGAACTCAAATCTGACCAATCCAAAGCTTGAGAACGAAACTCAGACTCAACTAAAAGCTTTATAAGCATGGACCCTTATCTTTTGTTTCAAAAAAGGAAATGGTGAATTGTTCTTCGTAAGTTTGGATAAGTGTCATTTTTGTCATATTATGAATGGTCAGCATACTAAAAATTAAAAACAAAGTATGAAATATTTAAATGTCGGCATTGATGGGCATACATTCAGGATAAGCATAGGAGAGCATGTCAATTAAAATGTAAATATTTTATTATCCGTTCTTGGCTTTCTTTCAGAGCATGGTGCTGAGGGCTGCGATAGGGGATTTTGAGGATGCTGAACTTTACGGCACGTTACAACAGAGTCTAGATGACTCCCTCCGTGACAAGCGTTACTTCTTCTTCCCTGATATACGGTCATTTGCGCTTGTAGCACTGGAAATAGTCAGCAAAATGTGTGTCAAAAAGTTTCAAAATCGCTTCGTGAACTACAACTCAGAGCAAGTTCCAATGAAACTCAATCTTGAAAATATGATATCGGACGAAGAAGATGAGTTTGAGGCTCAGTATTGTTATGATATTGAAGAGACGCATAGAATGTTTGAAAGTGTTCATCCAGATGACGATGAGTGTGACGAGCATGGATTTCATTCGGAATATCACAACAGGGTCGGTAAAGGTTCTCTTGATAATCTTGTCGACAAGGAACGCCCCCTGTCGCCACAATACAGGGGTATGTCAATGCACGAGGCGGGCTTATCTGATGAGCCCTATTGCCTTCAAATTTCGGATGATGAAGATGACAAAGAACTTGCACTATACAATGCTAAATCTGAGTCTGTAGCAAAACAAAAACATTCTCCACCAGAGCGCCCCTCTTCGGAGATACCGACCTGTAAAAGTCCAGTGAGTAGGTCTGTAAAGGCCAATAATCGTAAAAGTAGGAGAGATATCAGCAACTCGAACGATAGAACATTCTCACCAACAAGAGCAAAGTTTCCGGCAAGCCGAAGTTTGTCGCCTAAATCATTTGAACAAAGGTGCACGTCACCAGATCCGATGAAAGATGAGAAACTTCTGGAACTCAGAAAAGAAACAAAAGCCGGAAAACAAAGTAAAAAGGAAAGAAAGTTTTCATTCAATAGAAAACGAAGTGATGAAAATTTAACTTCGTCACAAAGAAATGGCCAAGCATTTGAAGCTTTTGTGAGCAATGGTGATGACAAATCATCAAAAAAGAAAGATAGTAATTGGCTGTCCAAACCAACCTCAATATTGAAGAATATTGCAGGTAATGAATCTTCCGTGTCTGTGTTCAAAGCTAAATCGGTGGATGATGATAATTACTTGGATGCGATTGAAGAAGAAGACATAGATGCAAAGCAGACTTCGGCGAGAAAAATAAAGACAGCTAAAACAAAAGAAAAAAAGGACAAAGGCAAAAGTGAAGTGTGGGATATAATTGATGAACAATTTTATACCCAAGTCAACAAGAAGGCAATGCATAAGTTGAAAAAGACAATTTCGGGTGAATCTCGATCGAGTTTGTGGTCATTTATCTCAACACCCGAAGATTTAGATGATGATGATTTAGACGATATTCTTGACAGTCTTCCAGGGATGACAGATAATTTTGAGTTACGGAAAGGTAACATTACAGTGAATGACATTTTAGCGGAAAGAGAAAACGCAACGAAAAGGGGTGAAGAGAAAAAGAAATTTTCTTACAAAGACTTGTCAAAGTCAAGATTTGAGCTGATCGACTACTATGAACTTTTAAAGTCGAAGCGAATAACCATAGAAGATGTTCCGGAAGAAAAGCGAGACATTTTGTTAAACGTTGTTGAATTGAAACTTGAAGAAAGGCTCAGAAAAAAAGGCAAACTGCCAAATAAAATGACACTTGTAAGTGAAGATGGTGCTATCCGCAGTGATGAATTGTATGATAATGGTATGAATCCTGGGGGTACTGGGTTGGCTAGTGCTAACTCGTCAGGGAATAAGGTGAGAATGGTTAGCTTCAGACATAATCAGGGTCATTTATCACCAAACAGGCCACCTGTTCAGCCAGAAAAAGACCCACGACAAGATCGTGTAAGATCAGCACCTTTGAAACGAACTAGAACGCCATTACAGAAGCCAAAGCCAGGTGTTATAGACAAACCAGAAGAACCAAGTCCAGCTTTTGGAGAATCCAAATCGACAAATTCAGGAGTTGTGAAACGTTCACGGGCTCGCACTGCTCTTAAAAGAGCACTGAACAATAAAGGTTCGCAAAACATGTTTCGTAACGACAGGGAAATAACACCAACACGTGAAAAGCAGGATCTTACAATGAAATATGCCACGGTCAGAAAGATTAATGTAAATAGTGTGAGTGATGATGGCAGGGAAGTAGAACATGAAAATAATAGTGAAATCATTACGGTGCCTGTTCCTACAAGTGAAAGCTTTTCTGCAACTAAATTAAAACCAGTGCCGAAACCAGTTGATATTCATGTCAAACGGTACCCAAGTTTTAGTAGTAACGAAAGTGGCAGTAGTTTTGCACCAAGTATCAGAGGTCCCAAACCAGCTGATGTATCACTTACAAGCGGTGAACTATCATCACTCAGTTCACAAGCAGAAAGTGATCATTATGAAACCGATGGACATATGACTGACATTGAGGGTCCATCAAAATCATCGTATGCCATGCAACTTGTAAGGAAAGGGAGAGGACCTCCATCTAGGGTGGACAGTGGAATTGAAAGTGGTTCTGTTAGTAGTGAAATATCAGACGCTATGTTTAATCGTGGAAAGGTAAATTCGAAAAGTCAAAATACTCCAAATGGTGTTATTAATTCGTGGGCCAGGAATTACAAGATGGTTGAATCAATACCGACATCACCATATAATTTTTCAAATAAATTTCTACCTCCAGTGTATAGTCTTCCGGAAGAAACTGTTTCTGGGGATGGTTTAATGCTATCAAAAGGTGCTGATACACATTCCTCAGACAACTTGTCAAATGACAGAGACACAGATAGTGCTGTCAGTGTTTCTACATCGAATGTTTCCTCGAACAGAATGATAGAAGTGTCCGAATCGAAGAACAGGGGAACATTGAATCTCCTCAAGAGAACAAAGTCACCCGAGCAGCTTTCAGCACAAAACAGTGATAGCAGTTCAAGAACTAAACGTGGACTGACTTCAAAAAACAGGCCAATGTCACCTCTAAGTAATCCAGTCCGCCCATCGGACAGGCCAATGTCTCCGCTCAGCAGACCATTGTCGTCGAAAAGTAGGCCAATGTCTCCAAATGGCAGACCAATGTCACCTCTTAGCAGACCCATGTCTCCTAACAGCAATTCAAAGTCTCATAGGTCCAAGACATTATCACCATCTCGGAGACCAATGTCTCCACCGAGTAAATCTGTGAATAAAGGGTTGTCATCGAACACCAGGCAGTTTTCTTCCTCATTTAGACCTATGTCCCCTTCGACGAGACCTATGTCGCCATCCAATTCATCAAATCAAAGACCAATGTCGCCTAAAGCTAGACCAATGTCTCCGAAGTCATATACTTCTACCACAGGAGGCTGCGCAAGGCCTGATGTGTCGCCATCAAGAGCCTTATCGCCCATAGAAAGAGTTGACAGTCAGACGGTTCGATCAAAACATCAACCATCGTCTAAAACAGCCGAAAACAACGCAGACACATGTTCAGCACCTATCATTACGGTTGAGTCATCAGATGCAAATGGAGGACAGGAAAAAAGTAACCAGGCCTCTCGTCGTTACAGAGAGCTTGTTAAACAGGGAGTACCTCTTCGTGCGTCTGTCATTGAATCCAGTCCAACACGAACAGTTGAACGTGAAGGGACGGCCAACAGACCGGGGACAGCCGAGAGCACCCTTGAGGAGACCATAGATGACCAACAATTGTTTGAAGACCTTGAGTCTAAAGGTTTCTTTGCAACGCACTCGCGGTCGCCAAATCGCAGAGGAACAAGTCCAAATAGAAGTGCTAGCCCCAAAGCAAGACAGACAGACTCAAATAATAATAAGTCTAGTGCGTATAAAAGAAAAAGACGAAAAGAAATTCCACTTGAGGAAATTGTTCGCGAAAATCCAAGTAGCGGACCAAAGCCTGCTCATAGATCTCCGAGTAAGAACCATTTGATAGTAAGTGAGGATGCATTTCTCAATCAGCCTACATCTGAAGATTCAGAAACGTGTAGCATAAAGACAAACAAAAGCACTAACTCTTCTCCATCTGGATCTAAACCGAAAGTCATGGTAGACGCAGAGCTCGTTATTGATCGGATATTTTCGCAGAACCATGCACAGGATTATGATCTTGATGTTGAAGTTGAAGCTGCACTTGGATTGGACAAAAATCCACTGAAGCAGCTGAAACATATGTATAAGACTTCAGACAGTCGGCAACATGACGTTCCAAATTTGGACAATATTCCTTTATTGAATGGTGTAAGTCAGAAACACATCCACGAGTGTTTGGAGCTGGCATCCAGCCTGCACGTGATTACCGTGCGGGATCTTCTTCCAGCAACAAAAGACGGATATGAGGTGCTGCGAAATAAGTTGATGCAGATAGGTCAACTTGGGTCCGTCGGAGTTCAGGTATGTAATAAAATATATATTCACCGTCAATGAAAAGTTACCACTCTGGATATCTGTATATTACTGATCCCGGGTTTCGAAACTATTTTCCTGATTCATATCAACATTTTGAACGGTTGCGAGAGTCTCGTATGAGTACAGTAAACTCCTTCTAATGCGACCAGCAAAAAGGGGCATACTCCGCAGTGACAGGTGGTAGCTTAATGCAGGACGAAAGTTAGGCAAAGCTTTCTGCATAACGTTCGTCCTGCATTAAGCAACCACCTGCATATAAAGACAGCCATGTTTATTCATTAAGTGGTCGCATTAGAGGGATTTACTGTACATTTGTGATCAAAGCATTGGATTACACCAACTACGAGACGTGTGCATAGTGCATTTAAATTAGCCCTTCACCTCATGAATTTTCATGTAAGAAATAAAACGTCGGTAGTTCGAACTATTAATATTTAGATATTTTAAATAGGTGGCTGCTTAATGCAGGGTGGAGGTCACGCAGAAAGCCCATCTAGGAGCTTTCTGCATGACCTTTATCCAGCATTAAGCTGCCACCTGTTTAAAAAATCAATAATGATACGTAGTAATAGAGTTTTGAAGGTAATTGAGAGGCGCACAAGCAACACAGAGAGGGTGCCACTGTGCAAATGGTGTTACTATGTTTGATAATGAAATAATACTGCTTAATCGTATACGTATCTATTATTCCCATTAACACTTGTCCTACTGTAAAAATGATGTCTGCTTAAACTCCGATTGTAATCGTTTAAGCTTTTCCGAAACCCTTAGCCCATTACCTCATAGGTTATTTTAAGATACAACCCCTTTGAATAAATCTACCGAAAGGGAGCATTAACTAGAGAAAGGAAAAATTTAGAATTTTGCAGTTTGAAACCATTGTGATAAATAGAGCATTTGCTCATATAGGAGCAAATGCTCTATTTATCACAATGGTTTCACAAAGTGACTTTTACAGAGTCGTCAAAAGACGTCAATATGAGGGAATGTGCGAGAACCGGGTATATAAGACATATGCTGACAGTGTAGACCCAAATCAAAGTGTTTCTAAGGGAGCAGGGTCTGCAGTGTTAGTAAAAAGATATTTTCTTCATTGATGAAAATTGATGAAATATTTTATTTAACTAATATTCACAATATCATTAAAGTCGTTTTCTACGGTGTTATCATTTGATGCAATGGTTTGTTTAATTAATACAGTAAAATCCCTCTAAACCGGAAGTCCAGTAAAGAAGAATACGTTTAGGCAGGTGACTGTTTAATTTAATGCAGTGTGGATATCACGCAGAAAACTCATAGAGGAGCTTTCTGCCTGACCTTAACCCTGCATTAAGCTGCAACCTGTCTCCAAGACCGATATTTATACTTAATTATTTAACGCCCGGTTAAGATGGGGTTTTCCGTATCCCGAAAGGTGGAAAATGTTTTAATTATTCAGCAGATAACGGTTTAACTCATTCTCTCCTAGGCTATTTTAAGATCCAACATTTCTTAATTAATCTACCGAAAAGGAGCATTAACTAGAGAAAATATTTTTTTTTAGAATTTTGTAGTTTGAAACCATTGTGATAAATAGAGCATTTGCTCCTATAGGAGCAAATGCTGTATTTATCACAATGGTTTCACGATGTTAATTTTACAGAGGCGCAACAATGCGTCACTAGGGGGCAATGTGTTAACCGAATATCAAACAGATTGGATCCTGATGAAAAGGCGAGTTACTTGATATTTCATCTAGATCCAAGTTGTTTGCAGATGTGAGTTAGGTAGCGCTTGGCAGACTAAGGTTTAACCCTTTCCCCCCATAAATATTCTTGTAAGAAATAACATGATCATTAAAGAGATCATAATTTGTAATAATAGCATTTTGACACAGGAAGTTTTTCCATGGCAAATACTGTAGAATCATAAGCAAACAGAGCAGACCCAGATCAGACGGCTCCTATAAGAGCCGTCTGATATGTGTCTACTCTGTTTACAAAGGCGTATTTATGGAGTAAAAGGTTAATGATGATGGAATAATGAACAATCTATTATTGTAGCTCCTGGACATCATTGAGAAATGTTGGCTATTGGACATGCCTCCCACTTCCGGTATCCTGGTGGAACAACTGACTGATCCTGTTACGGAGACGGAACTATGACGTAATTTCCGATGTACTTGTGAAACACAGTCAGTCTTATGGCAGCGAGACAGGGACCGGGCGTTTACATATTTCTGTCCAATGGTTTAGCTACTGATCATTACTGTTTGAGAACTTTTGTTAACTCGTCCGCTGCAAATCGGGAATCTGTGATCTTTGTAAATTGTTTGGTTCCATGTGAGACACCGATAAACTCAGCGTCTCATCATCATCAATATGTCTCATCTCATCATCATCAATATGTTTGATGCTGTTTTTAAAGGAAGGAATACCATTAAAGATCTAAAACATGCAGCAAAAGAGAAATATTGTAGACGACATTGCATGGCAGTGAAATAGTAATTCATTTTGATTGAATAACTTCCTACACTGGCCGGTATTATCACTGAAACGGGTTAACCCTTTACACAATAAATATCCGCGTAAGAAATAATGACAATAATGCGTTTAATTCTTATAATGGCATTTTAAATGCATATATTTGTTTGGCCTTTGTAGAAACTTTAGAATCAGATCTAAATTATATCATAAACAAACAGAGCACACCCTTATATGAGCTTCTGATCTTGGTCTACTCTGTTTCCTTGGGCACATGAAGGCGTATTTATGGGGTAAAGGGTTAAAACAAATTAGGTGTCATATGTGTGTCTTGTTTTGACGTAGTCTGACTCTTTCGCTGCCACGCACTGTCCTCTGCAAAATGTGTCGTCTACTACAAATTTCATTTCTTAATTATCTCTTTCCTTTCAAAAAGCATAATCCCATTTACTGATCCTGATGAAACACCGAGTTACTCGGTGTCCCTGGTTCCAAACGGTTGGAAAGGTACTCACATACAGTAAAACTTCTCTATAACGGCCACTAAAATGTGTTAATTAGTTGGTATTTAGGGCAGGTGGCTGCTTAAAGCAAGGTGAAAGTAAAACAGAACGCTCCTATAGGAGTGTTCTGTTTTACTTTCACCTTGCTTTAAGCAGCCACCTGCCTTTTACACAAAATACTTAATGTAATTTCGTGGCCGTTATAGAGATGTTTTACTGTACTCGCCATTCACAGCGAAAGTGTAACGGAAGGACATAAAAGCATTATGTTTGAAAATTATATGATATCACGACAGAACTGAAGATTGCAGACGAGAGTTTGTCAAACTGCTACATATATTGTATTTTCAATGACAGTATCATTTACAATTCTGTGCTGTCTTTTATTTATGAGTATTGACTTGTCTCCACGCGTTGTTGATGTGCGTGTGAAATACAGCTCGCACAATTACACATGTGATGTGATACCATATCAACGAGCATACTTCTGTCTATTTTCACATCAGCGCTGTCACCTTCATTTATAAAACATGTTTCTGGCATTCTCCAATTCATAATTTTAATTGTCATTCCTTTGACATCTGTTATGAACACGTATCTATTTCAACGCTTCTACCAAAGTTTAGCCAGTAAACTCGCATGGTTTACATTTATTTTTGTACTTATAGAAAACATATTTTGTATTTATTTTTTAAAAGAACATTTTTGTGTACAGTTCATATGAATATCATTCGTAGTCTCTCGATTCTCAGACTATCATAGTCACAGTCACACTAACTATCATAACCACAGTCATACCATTATAGTCACAATCACTCTACCATAGACACAGTCATGATATCATAGTCACAGTCATGCTATCATAACCACAGTCATACCTGTACTTTCATAATTACAATAATAATGTTCGTTTCATTCGTTTGTTTCTGAAGCTAGGCATAAAACTTTGTCCACCCGTCTATTTGTTAACCCTTTACTTCACAATTACACATATGCAAACACAGAAGACCCAGACCAGACAGCTTATGTAAGAGCTAGCTGAGCAGGGAATGCCCTGTTTGCTTATTGATACCATTCAATATTTTCTTCCATGGACATACTTTCCTATATTCACTAGTCATTATAAAATTAACGTCAACTCACTTTTATTTCCATTAATTAAAATATAGTCGTTTTACCTTACTGGTACTTTTCAAAAGTCGTTCTTATACAGTAGAACAAATCTTAAGCGACCATTCGGTTATTGAACATAGGAGTCTTAAAAATCAGGGGCTGACTTAATGCAGGTCAAAAGTAATGAAGAAAGCTCATATAGGAGCTTTCTGCATTACTTTTGCCCTGTGTTAAGCTACCATCTGCCTTACAGACCCATAATTAGACATGTTTTGATGGCCACTTAACTCTTTGCACGCTAGCGGCGAACCTGTGATTACCCATGCAAACAGTTTGGATCCAGATGAGACGCCGCATCATGTGGCGTCTCATCAGGATCCAAACTGTTTGTCATCTTGACTATATTTTTGCAAAGAAATGAGAGAAAGTTTATTTTAAGAATTGTAGCAGACGACACTTGATGCAGACGAAAAATTACTTAGCGTGCAAAGAGTTAAGAAAGGCTCTACTATATGTGTACCTGACAGTGACGTGTGTTCACGCCTTTGCATACGCAGTAGACCCATAGCCCCATAGTGGACGATCCAGTAGTAGCTGTCTGACCAGGGTCTGCTTGGCTTGCTAATGATACAATATATAATTGAGTTTGATTTTTTTCTGTCATGGCCAACAATTGCATTGCTTTGGTACAATAAACCCATTACCTAATAGGAAATTTTAAGATACAATCTCTTTGAATTAATATACCGAAAAGGAGCATTAATTAGACAAAAGGAAAAGTCTATAATTTTGTAGTTTGAAACCATTGTGATAAATAGAGCATTTGCTCCTATAGGAGCAAATGCTCTATTTATCACAATGGTTTCACAAAGTGACTTTTACAGGGTCGTCAAAAGTCGTCAATATGAGGGAAAGGGTTAAAAAGAGAATCAGGGAATGTTTATTTTGTGATGGATTCCTGCATAATCATTTTATATAAGTAAAGGGTTTTGAATAATGAAACTTAGAGTTTAACTCGACTTTCATTAATGTATACACTACATTGATTTCACCAAGTTATTCGACATCTATTTGGTATACGGTAAAGCCCATCTAAACAGGAATGTTAATAAAGAAGAATTTAGGTCTCTTGGACATGTGACTGTTAATGCAGGGTGAAAGTCCTACATTAAGCTGCCACCTGCCTTAATGGTCGATATTAATACTTATTTTAACAACCGGCTTTGTGGGGTTTTACTGTGCACGTATACATATATTTGAAATGATTATTCATAGACTATTGCCAAATCCCACTGACAATATTATCTGATCTCCTAAAAGTATCACAAGAACGAGGCTGGCAAAGGAAAAAATACCAGAACGAGGCTGCTAATGATTTCACCTTGTACAAAGATCACCATTTCTCATTACATATGTTTTAATAAGCAAACGCTATATACTAATTTTCATAATTCACTTATTATTGATCGGAGGCTAAGGTGCCACATCTCCTCATCTCTAGAACGGCCATTTAACAGAAATTGAACTCCGGAACTGTTAACCCTTGTCTCCATAAATACGATTTTCTACGCCTCTGTAATAGCCACTTATTGAAACCATTGTGATAAATAGAGCATTTGCTCCTATGGAGCAAATGCTCTATTGATCACAATGGTTTAAAAACTACACACTTCTAACATTTCCCTTTTCTCTAGTAAATGCTCCTTTTGGGTAGATTTATTCAAAGAGGTTGCATCTAAAATAGCCTATGAGGTAATGGGTTTAGCAGGTTGTAGCCTATTTTACCCATTAACCCTTTCTCTTCATATAAACATCATTTCAGTACAGACCCTGATCACAGGGCTTCTCTAATGACGTCATGAATATCAATACTAACTAGGACATTAGGAACAAGGGACTTGTTGACTATTGTACAAACTGAGAATCAGATCTCTTATCATTTTCATAAGTAAGCAAAACAGACCCTAATCAAACGCCTCCTACAAGAGCCGTCCGACATGGGTCTGTTTTGTTTTCAACGGTTGTTAAATGTGTATCTATGGAGTAAATGGTTAATTAAACCATGACTTGTTTCAGAGATCATCATACTTATTGTTTACTTGGCCGCTCTATAGACCGAGGATTTATTGTATTTCAGGTAGTGGTTTTCTAGTTTTCAAATTTATGCATTTATTCATTTATTCTCAGTGCTATTTCTTTCATGATCAGTAGGACGGAAATTAGAATAAGAACACACCGATGGCATAATGCAAAGCTGTTGCACCACCATATTTAACCGCTTGAAACATTCACTTCCATGCGCCAATCAGTGCTACAGATAAACGTGCATGTTCAAATTCTAAAATCGTCATTTTCCAGCAAACCCTATGTAGTGACCACTCTTTAGAATCATCTCTTCGAGACGATTCTATTGAGTGGTCACTACATAGTGTTTGGTGGAGAAAAAAGTTTTTCTTTAGAATGTTTTAATTTACGCATCTTATCTTGAGTTCTAAGTCAATGCATCATAAGGCGTTTGTATCAGATGAATGGTTACATGGTAAAAGTATTGTCTCATATTTCGGCCCAGTTGTTGCATTTTATGAGAACTTCAGAATTTTCTGTTATAACGGTCGTTAAGCACAGGGGGCCAACTACGTATTTTCATCAAACATTTTGCTACGACAATTTATATGGGTATTTTAGACCAATTGTTTTCCTACGAAGCCAGTATATATATATTAGGAAATGTTTTCCTACAAAAAGTTGCCTTCGTAGAAAAACAAATACATTATAATACCTGTAACAAGAAATATCTTTTAAAAAGATATTCAGCGGCATTCAAATATTGACATAATGTACAAAACAATAATGATATTAAATCTCTGCCAACTTAATTTCAATGTTTCGAGATTCTGTTAGTACAGGGAACTAGATCTATGAAGGGTTGCTTGTAATTATACTAGCAGAGAAGCATGCAATGGAAATGACTTGGAGTAGAATAAGCAATTATGGAAAAAATCAAGTTACTTTTATAGGAAATCACTATGAAAATGTACAATGTCAAAGTTTTTTTTTTAAAACTATCTGAAGTTAGTTCTTCATTTTACCTATTATGAAAAATTACTTGAAAGCATGTATATTTATATTGATATGAAGATAACTAATTGAATACACTTTAAATAAAGCATACAGAATTTAGTTTTTGTTTGAGCAGAGGCTGTAATTACTTAAAGAAAGGTATTTATCTATAGCCTGGATCAACGCATTAATTGACGTGTGTGCATCTTCATTAGTGACACCATTAACTGAATATACATGTATTTTTAAAACAATATAAAGTTAGCTATCTCAACCTACTACTTGATCCAAAGCGCCAGGTGATAGAGCCGTAACAATAGCCTTCAGTAAGTAGCTTTATATCACAGAGAGCGAATAACCAGAGCCTTAATTGGTGCTGTGGTCGGGGATAGTAATTAATACTATTAATGCCACTACTCTAATATACTAAACAACATTTCTTCTTTATTTCCTATAGCATTGCCTGTGGATTATGGTGGTTTCGGCAAACTACCTGTTCGTCAAAGTGGATGTGATCAAATGTGGTATTACATTGATAGCAAAATGATAATAAATGTTTAAAAGTTTAATAGTGGTTTTTGGCAAACTGGCAATAATGCTCAGCAATCATTACCATGAGGTGATAAGTACGATAATGGGTTAGGAACTGATATAAAGTATGACACACCAAAAATTGAATAGTCAAAATTGATCCACACCTTTTGAGGATAATAGATCTATATAGTTTTATTCAGTAATATTGTTTATGTATTATATACTCTAGTTTTGATAATGACCAAAGTAACAAATAATTCATATTGTTTTACCGGTCATGGTAATAAACAACTATGTGACTACAGTATTGTACATGTATTTGAATCCACCAAAAGTTGAACTAAACAACATTTTGACTGAAAACAAAAAGCATAAAGTGAGTGGCAAACAGTTTGGACCAAGACTAAAATCAAAACTGAATGGGATAATAAATCATTAGTAATGTGTTATGTGGTCTGGGGCTGTTTTAATGACTAAACAATGTGACTATATTATTTGAAAGCACCTCTTAATCACTCATTGTACCCAATGTTGAGTAAGTGTGAATATGTCACCTGCTTAGCTAATATCCTGATCTGTATAAACCCAAAAAATGGACCACATATCAATATTTAACATATAGATAGTTATTTAATGATTTTGATTATTCAATTTTCGCTTTTTAATTCAAATTTTCAATTTTTGCCGAAACGTCCTGGGCCGAATAAATAGATTGCCAAAACGTCCTGGGTCGAAACATCGGGGGCGAAACTTCCTATGCCGAAACGTCCTACATTCAGTTTGGCCATGTGTAGAGGCATTATAAAAAGACTGTATGCCAGTCAAGGGATTGACTAATGAAAATACGGTTTACTAGAAAATACTAATGGGTCATATGCAAATTACAATGTAACATAGTTTCTGATTGGTGGAAAACTAGAACAAAAGTGAAAATAGACAGCTAACCGCTGAAAAATATCGTAGCAAAACATTTGATGATAATACACATGTACGTAGTTGGCTCCCAGTGTTTAGGGTTTGGGCTAAATATCAATTGTATAATAATTTGTATAATTTTTATCGGAGACAGTAGATCTGTAGATTCTGGATAAATTTTCATTATGTACAGTATGACAATTTTAGATATACCATCACTCTGCTTCACGGAAGATCAAGCGTTTTTAATTGTAGATCGACCGTTTTCACACTTGTTCGTGGTAGATCGACCATTTTCACACTGGTTTATGGCAGATCGACCTTATTTCAGACTGGTTTATGGCAGATCGACCTTTTTCAGACTGGCTTATGCCAGATCGACCTTTTTTCAGACTGGTTTCATGGTATATCGACCCTTTTCACACTGTTTCACGGTAGATCGACCATTTTCACAATGGTTCATGGAAGATCGACCATTTTCACAATGGTTCATGGAAGATCGACCATTTTCAAACCTTTTCATGGAAGATCAACCATTTTCAGAATGGTTTCATTGTATATCGCCCATTTTCAACACTGTTTCGTAGAGATCGACCATTTTCACACCGTTTCATGGACACTGGTTTATTTTCAGATTGGTTCATGGTAAATCGATTTGCATCATACAAATGACAGATAGACCCTTTGCAGAATGTTTCATGGTAGGTCGACCATTTTCGCATTGGTTCATGGTAAATCAATTGTGTCACACTGGTTCATGGTAGATAAACCATTTTCACAATGGTGCTTGCCTCATGGTAGGCGACCAATTTCACATGGGTTGATGGTTCATGGTAGATCGACAATTTCTCACAGGTTCATGGTAGATCGACCATTTTCATACCAGTTCATGGTGAGCAACCATTTTACACTGATTTGTTGATTTACATTGGTCTGTGATATATTTTATTATCAGTTAGACTCTGTAGTTATTTGTTTCTACATCTCAAAATCATTAAAGCTGAAATGATTTGGCATTGTTTTTCATTTCTCCCAGGCTGAAGTAGAACTCCCTTTTTATGTACCAATAAATTTACAACGTAGTCTTTGATAGCAAATGGTTACTTATTGCATGTTGAAAATACTACAGAAAACTATATGAGAGCTTTCTGCAGTATTGTTATCTTGCATTAACCCTGTACTCCATAAATACGCCTTTGAAAACAGAGAAGACCCAGATCAGAAGACTCCCATTGGAGCCGTCTGATCTGGGTCTGCTCTGTTTGGTTATGGAATAATTTAGACCTGTTTCTACAGGTTCTGCTTTGACAAAAAGTTAATGTATACACATGCGATTTTAAAAATTAATCTAATTAATATTCATGGCATCATCATTCCTTCCATGAATATTTATAGCGTAAAGGGTTAAGCAACCAACTGTTTTTAAATCCAGAATTAGACCTCTTTTGAGTGATGGTTGTAGAGAGGATTCACTGTACAGTAAAACCTCTCTATAACGGCCACTTAATTACATTAAGTATTTTGTGTTAAAAGCAGATGACCGCTTAAAGCAATGTGAAAGTAAAACAGAACGCTCCTATAGGAGCGTTCTGTTTTACTTTCATCTTGCCTTAAGTGGCCACCTGCCCTTAATACAAAAACACAATTTCGTGGTTGTTATAGAGAAGTTTTACTGTACTTATACAACAACCGTACAGATATTCTACGTTTACCCAGATCCCACCAGGACTAACAGAATGACCCTTTCCCTGTTAAATATTCATGTAAGAAATAATTACATTATGAATATTTATTAGCTGAGTTTTTATAATGGCAAACTGCAAACATAGCAGACTCTTATTAAACGGCTCCCATAGGAGCCGTCTGATCTGGGTCTAGCCTGTTTTCACATGCGTGAAAAGCGTTTATATGGGGGATAGAGTTAATGCTGTTTCTCCGTCATCGAGTGGGCCATATCGGGGCATTCTCATTGGGTTATCTTGTTATCTTTACCCGATAGAGATGGCTTGTCATGAATTTGCAAACAGAGCAGACCCATATTAGACAGGTCCTGCAGGAACTGTTTGATCAGTGTATACTCTATTTGTATATATTGTAATGGAAACCTTATTTTAGTTTCTGAAATGTCCACACTCCCTTGTCCATATGCCTTTATAAAAACTCATATAATGAATATTCATGAATTCGTGGATTTTTGTGTAAATATTCATGAGGTACAGGGTTAATCATTCAAGGTGTAAAACTACAAGTGTGCTTTAACCCTTCTCTTGCTGAATTTTAAAATACATTTCTCCTTCTTTACCCATGCCCTGTTGTATAATTACATATATCGTCACTGTGTACAAGTATTTCGCTGTGCAATCACTGATGTGGAGTGCACTGGTTGCACAATCAACTTGTAAATAGTGCAGACCCGGATGAGACAGCTCCTGCAGGAGCTGTCTCGTCTGGGTCTTCACTATTTACAGGTAGGTATATTGACGTGAATAGCAAGCGAAGGCTAAGTCATTTTCAAAAGTGAATCTCAGTGAAAATGCTGTTGTATTATACAGTTTCAGGATCGACACTGTTTCCCGGTGGAGTACACAAAACTCGAAAACAACCTAGTATACCTTTCCTCGTATTGCGACTGAACTCATTCGGTGCCAGTAATTGCTGTGTGCAACTAAATTTTATTAATACATTTCGGTAATATAAAATAAATGCAACCTTCAATGTAATTAGCCCTTTTTGTTCTATGTTTATTTCAAATTTCAATGTTGATGGACAAAATAGTTATAATGAAATATAAAAGGTGGAATATAGTTGCCATTTTAGAAAGTAAAGAAACAGATCTTTCAAATTCAATTAGCAGACAGAGCAGACCCTGATCAGACGGCTACTATAGGAACCGTCTGATCTAGGTTTACCCTGTTTGCAAATGCGTGAAAACACGTTTATATGAAGGAAAGGGTGAACTATATGTTGAGACAAACAGTAAGGTACCCCGTCAGACAACGCCTTTTCAAGGAAGCTTCTGATCTGGGACTGCACTGCTTGTCGTGGCGCATTTTAACCATATACTCATATTCATGCAATAAATAATGACATCATGAATACTTATTAGATTAATTGCTATTACAGGGCATGGAGACAGAAATTGACACGTGTACAGGTACGTTTATTGACGTGAATAGCAAGCGAATGCGAAGTCATTTCCAAGTATTTTGTGTTAAAAGCAGGTGGCTGCTTAAAACAAGGAGCGTTCTGTTTTACTTTCACCTTGCTTTAAGCAACCACCTGCCCAAAAATACCAACTAATTAACACCATTTAGTGGTCGTTATAGAGAGATTTTACTGTACTCATATTCATGCAATAAATAATGACATCATGAATACTTATTAGATTAATTGTTATTACAACACGTGGATACAGAAATGTTTGGACATGGCAGAAACTGTAGTATTATATTTATATCGTTTAATAAGCAAACAGAGCAGACCCTGATCAGACAGTTTCTATCCTGTTTACAAAGGCATAGAATGACTTATGGAGTAAAGGGTTAACTCTTTCGCTGCCAGTACCCAGTCTACATTTACTCGTCCAAACAGTTTTAGTCCAACTGTTTGTTACGCAGATGATTTGGTTAAGATAAGAAAATACATGAAAAAATGAAATTGAAGCTGATGACAAATTTTGCAGACGACAAAATGTGGCATTGATTATAGTTGTACATGGCGATATTCGACCAGAGTCAAATGAATTACTGAATAAATTACCATAAGTATTCAAGCTGAGAAAATTGTGAACGTATAGGCATTTGAATGATATATCAGTAGATTTGCATAAGCCGAAAACATACTCTCATCCACCCGGATTAATAAATACTCGAATGACAATCCCGTACCCATTGATCGATAATGAACTTGACATGTGGGAAAACTATGAGATAGCCATTTCAGTTGATTGGTTTACGATTACAAAACGTTTTGTTCGCAATATAAGGATTTGATATCAATCATTTATATGAATTTCACAATGACAAAGGTATGTTATTTAAAGTGTATTTATCGCATGCTTTGTGAGTTTAACCCACTTCCTCATATTGACTCCTGTAAAAATCACTTTCTGAAACCATTCTGATAAATATAACATTTGCTCCTAAAATACTTTAAATAAATTAGAACATAATATTTAACTCATTCTCCCCTAGACTATTTTAGACACAGCCTCTTTGAATAAATCTACCGAAAAGGAGCATTAACTATGGAAAAGGAAACTTTTAGAATTGTGTAGTTTTGAAACCATGGTGATAAATAGAGTATTTGCTCATATGGCGTCAGTAAGAGAGAATGAGTTAATAAGAGACCAATTAACCCTTTACTCCATGAACATGCATGTAAGAAATAAATGGCCAACTGAATATTAATTAAACTATTTATATAATAGCAAGGAAATACAGGACTATTTGGCCATAGCAGAAACTATACGCTATATAGAACCGTATCTATATTACCAGAGTAAAAGCATGTCTATATAAACAGAACATACCCTGATCAGACGGCTCTGTGTTTGAAAAGGCGTAGAAAGGCGTATTCATGGAGTCAAATTATAAAGAAATAAACCAGCGGTCTTTAACACTTTACTCCATATAGTTACATCTTTTAACACCTTTGCAAACAGAGCAGACCCTGGCCAGACTTATCCTTCAGGAGCTGTCTGATCAGGTTCTGCCCTGTTTGCTTATAAAGCAATACAGCTATCATTTTACTATTTCTGCCATAATCAAAATTCATTTGTTCATGGTGACAATGTAAAACGATTACATTATTAATATTCATACATTAAGTTTTTTATTATTTGACTTTTCATGGTGTCAAGAGTTAAGAACAGACAATATGACTCTGTATGAGTGGTTGTTGTAAAATACAACAGTACAATGCAGTAACACCTCTCTATAACGGACACTAAAATACATAAGGTATTTTGTGTTAAAGGCAGGTGGCTGCTTAAAACAAGGTGATAGTAAAACAGAACGCTCCTAACGGAGCGTTCTGTTTTACTTTCACCTTGTTTAAGCAGCCACCTGCCCTAAATACAAACTAGTTAACACAATTCAGTGACCGTTATAGAGAGGTTTTACTGTAATTCTTAAATATGTATTAATATATTGAGCATTAATATCGCAATTCTTCGAGAATCTATCAAAACGGTAATACCGTAAATGCTCCACTCAAAAGAAATCTAATACATGTACTTTTTTTTAAATAAATAAATATGCAGTAGCTTATTGGAGGAAAATATTGATGCATACAGAAAATATTTTTCTGTGTCACTTTTGTCCCGCATTAAGCAACCAAGTTTTTTATAGTGTCCTATGTTAATATGTATGTTGTGGTCGCTTTAGCGAACCGGTACTGTATCGCAGGCTGATTGGATTGTATGAAGACAATATTATTGAATTTTTAGGAAATGCGATATGTCTATAGAACCAATGCTGTTGCACTTCTTCGGAATTTATTACAAGAATATTTTCGCAATTATATATATAAGAATATATATATAAGGCATATATCAAACCAACAACATTGCAGTTAATTGGAAATATTTGATATATTTATAAGACAACAGCATTGTACATCTTTGAGAATACTCGTATATCAGAAGAGTAAAACGTATTTTTGTAATTATTTAAAAATGTTTCAAAACAAAACTATGATATCAGAACATTGTTACTGCAATTCTTTGGGGATATTTAAAAACACTCTTAAAACAATTATATGGGAATAAAATCATGATTTATTGCGATTCTCTGGGAATGTAGTAAACAAATATTATATTCTTTAGGAGTACAGTAAAACCTCTCTGTAACGGCTACTAAAGTTCATCAAGTATTTTGTGTTAAAGGTAGGTGGCTGCTTAAAGCAAGGTGAAAGTAAAACAGAACGCTCCTATAGGAGCGTTCTGTTTTACTTTCACCTTGCTTTAAGCAACCACCTGCCCTAAATACCAACTCATTAACACAATTTAGTGGCCGTTATAGAGAGTTTTACTGTATATCAAGGCGTTCTAAAACTTACTGTAACCATTGCCCCCACCAGTTTGATTACTCCCTATCGGATCAAATTTTTTGAGAGTCTATTGACAGAGTGGCAAACAGCGTAGATCTTGATGAGACGTCGAGTTACTTTGAACAGCGGGATACGGATTAAGATAATCCTATATAAACTACCACAGATCAACAGATAAAAGGTTCGTACCCAAATACTAAATTCGTCATTTCTCCACCAAACCATATACTGTGCCGACTCTAAAGGATTGTCACAGTATAGGTTTGGGTGGAGAAATAAAGGAGTTATTCTTGTAACTGTTTATATTTACGCATCTTATTTTACCTCTGAATTAATTACCAGCGTTATATACTTCAGTCACATGACTCGCATTTGCAAACAATTTGGCTCCAGATGAGATATGGAGTTACTCGGTGTCTCACAAGCTGTTTGACACCCGGTCAATAGTATCTTCAACGCATGTAGGAGTCAGGACAATGCAACAGATCAGAGTTTTGGCAGACATAATGTTTCAGTTTAATCATATTTTATTGCTGGCTTTTTTTTACACAATTACAATGTTACATATTCATACATAAATATAAAGCAATAGCAATTTAAGGATTGGACCACAAGTTAAATGCAACATTAGAAACGGCCCTTCCCATTGAAAGCAGATATTCGTGTGTAAACATATAAATACTGCTTGAGCTAAACTACACACAATAATCTCAAAACAAATAAAAACAAACAAACAAAAAACAAAAAAAATATTACAAGTACAGTAATGAAGATATGGAAAAACGGAATACTCATTTATTTTTAGTTATTATTACACTGTAATAATAACTAAAAATAAATGAGTATTCCGTTTTTCCATATCTCCAGTCGCTACGCTTCATCGGGGTCCCCAACAGCTCGCACAACCAAACTAATTATCAACGCAGGGCAACTTAAAAAGATTGTTTCTGAGTTAGTAGATGAAACTGTCGTGCTTGGTAAAAGACGAACCTTTTTGTTTTTTTGATGTATTTTTGCACATGGAGAAAAAGACGTTCGTTTTCATCATTTGAAAAAGTTGGAATACCATACAATGACATTTGAGTACTTAAGGGATGAACATCGCGGGTATTCTGGAACAGTTCAAGTCTTTGGGTTGAAAATAGTGCGCATTTAAAAAAGAAGTGTTCTGCACCTTCTGTGTCAATGTTACATTATATAAATTGCATCGTCACGTAAATGATTTATGAAGAAGTCGTTGTGTAGGTTGCTGCATTTATTTCTAAGACGGGCATGGTGGATTGAATAGAAACGATCTCCACATAAGTTATATGTCGGTACATTAAAAATAAATAGACATGTTATATATTCTCGATTTGAATGAATGTAGAGATGGGCTGTGGCGAATGGTTACATCTAGATCGTTCCAAAGTTTTATTGTTGAGGGAATTGTTGAATTCGAGTATATTTCTGTTCTTCTATTATGAAATTATCACTATTTCGAAGAGCAAAGTGAGTTGAGGTATCAACTGTTCCGGGAATATATTCATTAATATACCTCGGAGTCGACTCAGATTTAACTTTAAAACCAAAAATGTATTTTTGCAATTTACGTCTGTCTGAAAGATATGACCATCCTATTTCTTTGCGTAAATTTTCAATTGAAACGGAAGGCGTCAAACCTGTAACAGTCCTTGCAATAGTTTTTTCAGCGCGGTTAGGGTTTATATACAATGTATTCGCTACGTTTCTTTCACATTTCGCTGCTCCACTGGGCAGGGCAATCGCTTCACACGTCCTCATATTGATTTGTTGACGCCTGCAGTAAAACCTTGATAATTCGTAATATTAGTATAGAATAACTTAGACTCTTTCGGCAGGTAATTGCATAATGCAGGGTGGGAGTCATGCAGACCGTTCCCAGAGGAGCTTTCAGTATAAATGTCACCCTGTACTAAGTTGCCACATGTCTTAGATATAAATAATCATACCTTTTTGAATTTTTGAATAATAATCGAGCTTTTACTGTATTCATATATAGGCCGTAACAGATGGAATGATCAATGGTCAACATATCGGGAGTTTTTGTGGTTGCCCTTGCAATTAGTTCAGATGAAGATAAGAGATCTGGCCCTGGTGTTATAAAACGTTTCCCTTGAGTCTGAGATCATTCCCAGGCATCTGACCAATCAGATACTTGAGTATGAACTCAGAAATTTATAACCTCGAATACTGGTGCGTGTGGGCTATATCAAGATCAAATCTATTTTACACCCTGATTGAGTTTTCGAAATAGAAAAGAAGACAATGCAAGAAAATTAAGACCGAATGCTGGATTTTGTTTCTGGTCTAAATAACTCACTACTTTGTAAACACGGGCCTTCCAATTGTTGTTTATCTTTGGCAAACAACAAATATGTCACCAGTGTCAATAAATCTCATAAAAGAAAGAAGGTTAACCCTTTCCCCCATATAAACGTCTTTTGCATTTGCAAACAGAGTAGACCCAGACCAGACGGTTTCTAGAGGAGCCGTCTGATCAGGGTCTGCTCTGTTTGCTTATGGAATTCAATATTTCTGCTTCTTTTCTTTCTTAAATGGCTACAATGTTTAAGCTTCCATATTTCATTAGAACTATTTTGTTCATGAATATTCTGTAGGTAGTGAAATTTGGAATAAACATAGAACAGGGAACGGGTTAAGTGGATAAAGGGGATTTGCAGTGCATCATGATTAACGTTTTTATTTAACCCTTTACTCCATGAATACTCATGTAAGATATCGTGATATCGTGAATAGTTATTAGCTGATTATTTATAATGGCATATGTACACGGGAAGTTTTAGCCATGGTAAAAAGTGTAGTATCATATCTATGTTATATCATAAGCAAACAGAACAGGCTCTGGGTCTACTATGTTTGCAAATGCGAAGAAAGGGCGTATTTATGGAGTAAAGGGTTAAAAATTCAATAAATTATTTGGCCTCTCCTCAACCCTAATCCCACTAAAACCCGATATTAACCCAAACCTCTTAATTTTTGAATAGTTATCGACCTAGTAGAAAACTGTTTGAACCCTGGTGTGGCAGTTAAATGTCATCTCGTCGAGATTCAATCATTTTGCAAATGCCTATCAATTCGCGGACAGCAGGGTAGTGTTAGAATGAATAAGACTCTCCTTTTTTTGATTTCCTTAATAAACCGTGTATTGATATTGAGATGATTTGCACGTTAAATGTTTACAAAAAGCATGTACATGAAAGATTAGGGTTTGGAAATTCAAACCTAGGATAAGATATAGAAAGCATATTTCGACATTATCATTTTAGCTCTTTGATCGAATTTGAACAAAAGGCAACAAAAGACAGCACAAAACGCTGATCATAGCAGCTAATAACCATCATCATGTCTTAATCCTTTCGTTAAAATAAACCCATTTTCATGCCTTTGGAAACAGAGTAGACCCGGATCAGACGGATTCTGTAGGAACACATTGCAGCATCGACTTCCGATGTCTGCTTTCAAAACATTATTGTTTATAAAAATGAAACCCGATCGCGTGACATCAGATGCCATTATAGTATGAACTATTTTTTTGCCAGACTTTATTAAAAAAAACACCGAGGTGTTTTAACTATAACTACGATCTGACTGGTATTTGCAAACAACTTGGATCCAGATGAGACGCCGAGTAACTCGGCGTCTCATCAGGATCCAAGCTGTTTGAGACCAGGTTAATAGTTTCGCAAAAATCTTATCCAATCGACAGTAAGAAACACTTGTAGCAGATCATGGTCTGATCAGGAAAATATTTTCCAGCAGGCTAAGGATTAAAAGGATGACCATTAAGCAAGCTGTTGAATATTTGAGATGCAGAGGCTGTGACCATTTGATTAATATGTGTATATATAATACAGTTGAACTTAGATAACCCGAACTTCAGGATAACTCGAAATAAAAGTTCGCTCCTTCCGAAATTTGCAATACAGAATCGTTCTAAAATGTATCATTTCGAATACCTAGAAACGCACGTGGCAGCTTAATGCAGGTCTAAAGTAATGTTGAAGCTCCTACAGGAGCTTTCATCATTACTTTAGATCTGCATCAAGCTGTGAACTTGTGAAAGTGTTCAGATTAGAAATCGGATGACTCGAACCTCTGTTATCTCGAATTACATTTTATATGGTGCCGTGAAGTACGAGACATCACAGTTCAACTGTATGTGTAAAAGGCATATGCGCACTAGGCGTATTTATTAGCCATACCGAATGAAATTATGCACTATGAATAGACGTAGCTGAAATCATGAATTAATGAAGTTGAAGTAATATATTCATGAAGTTGACATAGCGTAGTGGTGAAATGATAAAAGTTAAAATTGTTGAATCGAAAAGTATAGATTTTGATCAAACCTTGAATTGATGCAATTTGAATAGTGAATTCATTAAGTTTAAATAGTGAATTCATGAAGTTTAAATAGTGAATTCATGAAGTTTAATAGTGAATTCATGAGTTTAGATAGTGGAAAAAATGAAACATTGAAGTCGAAATCGTGTATGCATGAGGTTCAAATTAAGAATCGTGATTTCAAGAAGATGAATTACTGAAATCGTCAAGCATGAAATATAAAAGTGTAAACACCACAAATGGTCGTAAGAAAGGGTAAACCATGACTGTCTCATCAGAGGTCGGTTTGTTATAGATATACAGTACCAGTAATACCTAATGTATTATAATATGTAAGTCATGACTGTCTCATCAGAGGTCGGTTTGTTATAGATATACAGTATCAATAATACCTAGTGTATTATAATATGTAAGTCATGGAAAAAATGATGATTTCATTCGATAAATAATTTTCAGATCGATATCGAGCTTAACTTTTTCATCACAGATGTCTACAAAATGCACCGCGGCAAACAGTGCAGTTACATATCAGACGCCGCCTTTTTCAAGGCGGCGTCTGATCTGGGACTTCACTGTTTGCACCAACCTCTAGTTCAATGGATGCGGGTTATTCCCTTGACATTTCACTTATTTATCTTAGTTCTTCATTTTTCTTACATCTATGTTTTAACGAAATGGCGTTACAGATGACAACTACTGCCGAAAGGGTTAATCGCTGCCCTTGAAATGGTGCAATGGATTAAAAAATGGTGTGTTTCTAATGCATGAACGTCTTGTATTGCGTGTGTTTTCTCCTAAAACGAAAGTTAATCCTTGTCCTTGAAATCGAGCAACACATAGAAAACGAATCGATGCATGTCTAATGTTCGCTGTACTATGCGGGTTTCTCTGCTGACGAAATTGGCATATTAACAGTGTATGAAACGTACATAAACGCAAGAACCGTGCATGAATAGAACAGAGAAATAAATGTTCAAGCAGGGATCCAGATAAGAGGCATATCTAAGAAATCTTAGTAACCTGTATACCATGTTCCTTGCCAAGGTTTATCTTGTCGGTACACATTAGAACATTCTCTCCTCTGCCATTCTAATGATAACAAACAATACAGTAAACCTCCTCTAAACTGGACGTTAACTTTGGTATTAAAACGGGTCTTTCAGGCAGGTGACTGCTTAATGCAGGTTGAACGTCATGCAGAAAGCTCCTATATGAGCTTTCTACATGACTATCAACCTGCATTAAGCAGTCACGTGCCTAAAAAGACCTAAATTGTTCTTTAATAAAATTCCGATTAAGAGGTGTTCTACTGTTTAGATGAGAAGTAATAGATTTCGATATACTAGTACACCTCGTATAGATCGACATCTTTTATTTGAAGTCGGGAAATGGATTTTCGAAAGTATCCATCTGTCCGCCATTAAATAGCCAATGCAATAAACAATTAGGATTTGGAAGAGCTTGATGAGCTTACAAACGAATGCATGGGAGCCATTCACGTGCATGTTTCTGTATTCAGGTGCAAAAGCGACTCCAGTGGATGATGCAACTGGTGTGTGGACTCAGCTTGTTCTTGATGCTCTTTGTTTTGACGTCGCCCATAGCCAATTCACGATCAAGATCCGTCACAAAAGAAAATTGTCGACAGATTGTTGAAAATGCGGAAGGTGGACTTGGGAGAGGAGAATTAAACGAACCGCAAGATATCGTAGATATTGCAAATAAAACAAGTGTAGATGCAAAAGAAATCATCAAAGAAGCAAAACCAAACCCACCGCAAAATCCAAAACCTAAAGTGAACCAAAAAGCTAAGCCACAAGGTCAAGCGTTTTTACTGAAAGGACCAGGTAATGCGAGTGAAGCTTTTGAAGAGTTTATCAAATTGCGACCACACAGCACCCTCCTAAATGATTTTGACTTTCTTGTTTCTGGGGAAAATATCTGCGCAGACAAAAATGTACCATTTCTTCTAGTTCTTTGTTTTTCTAGTTATTTGAACATGGATAGAAGGGAGATAATTAGGAAAACTTGGGCACAAGTTGCTAAAAATGGAACATGGCCCCTCCGTGATGGGAGTTTGCCAGTGAAGATAGCTTTTATTCTTGGAAATCCAGGAACATCGGCTGTGAAAAATGCAATTGTGAAAGAAGAAAATGAGAAATTTAGGGATATTGTACTTGTGAACGTTGATGAAAATGCTCACAGTCATTCTAAACTCGTGATGGCTGGACTGAAATGGGTAGAAAATTATTGCAACATGGCGAAATTCATACTGAAAGTCAGTGAGAAGACAATGGTTCATTTACCAAATCTAATAGCATACCTTAAACCCTTCAGGATACCCGAAAGAGGATTATTCATAGGCTACATGTACCCAAATAGAAAGGCATTGCGAGGTGGTGAATGGGCAGTGAATCAGACAATATATCCATTTGAATTATATCCGCCACATTTAGATGGATCTTCTTACGTCATTTCCGGCAATGCTGTTTCCAAACTACACTATGCAGCTGAGCATTTGCCATATATATTTATCGAGAATGTTTTTATTACGGGTAAGTTTACCTTTTTACTTTTATATATATTTAATTATTTCCCTTTAACCCTTTACTCCATGACTACCCTTTTCTACCCCTCTGCAAACAAAATAGGTCCAAATCAGACGGCTCCTATAGGAGCCGTCTAACCTGGCCCTGTTTGCTTAGAAAATAATATAGATATGATTCTACAGTTTCTACTATGGCCAAAAATCCCCATGCCCATGTGCCAATATAAACATTAATTCAATTAACATGCATGATGTCATCATATCTCACACGGATATTCACGGACTAAAGGATTACAACTAATTCACGAATAATTCATAGTGTCATACTCCTCTATATACGTATAATCATTTACCTTGATAGAGGCGTATTTTTACGCTTTGGCAAACAGAGTAAACCCAGATCAGACAGTTCATTGAGGGGCCGTCTGACCAGAATATGTTCTGTTTGCTTATGACATCAATATATCTCACTCTACAGTATCTGCCACAACCAAACATTCCTATATCCATATACCATTATAAAAATGCAGCTAATGAATATTCATGATGTCATTATTCTTACATGACTATTCATCAGGGAAAGTACGACTTGATGACAGCTTGGTCTGATATCACACTGACTGCCAATTTGTTTAATGGGATGCGAGATAGGACATTGTATATAAATTACATAGCGTTTACTAATACATGTATTGTTATTGCAAATCACTTACAGAGGCCCACCCTATCCGCTCCGTCCTGAATTGTATCTACAATCTATATACAACCAATACCTACTGCTCATTATAATATTCCGACTGTTGTACATTTGTACTTTGATTAGATATTGAAGATGCATCTTTGCAGACCAATCTATGAATAACCCTTGACATAGTTTGGAATCAGTTTTGACGCAGAATAACTCGGAGTTCCAAGTGGATTTAAATTGTTTGGCAATCGGATTGTATGGTGGAAGCAACAGACAGATTTATTGGCTTAGACACTTTATCTCATAGGCTATTATTAGACCAAACTTTTGTGAATGCATCTACTGAAAGGGGCCATTTGTTACAATAAAGGAAACTTTTAGAATTGTGTAGTTTTGAAATCATTGTGATAAATAGAGCATAAAAATTTGCTCCTGTGGAGCAAATGCTCTATTTATCACAGTGGTTTAATAAAGTGACTTTTACATAAGCATCGAAATGCGTCAGTATGAGGAAATGGGATAAATGCGAACGTGACCATGTATTAAACAAAACAAATAATCAACCAACTACAGCAATTACTAATAGAAACCCATTTGCATTTTCCCAATATTTTCTTTTCAATATTGACAGGAATCTCCCGAGAAGCCATTGGAGCTGAAATCAAACACAAGGCAGAGTTTGCAACTAAACAGAACCGACATCCGGGTCTCTGTAGTCTCCATAAAAGGGGACACATTTCAGTGACAAACATTAGGCCTGCCTTTCAGATTCAGATCTGGGAAGCTTTGCAACAAGAGACGTGCAATGAGAACTAGTGGATCAAGTACAGGAAATAACTGATGTTAACTGAGGCGCTGCGTGTGAAACGGAAGGTTGTAATGTAGGTCGAGATCGACCATCTGACTAAGGTCTACACTGCTATACAATAGAACATGTCCTAAACGGCCATTCATTTACCGAACATGGGACTCTTAAAAACTCTCTTAAAACTCTCTTTTATGTAAACATCTCAATTATTGTATATCATCATAGGTGAAAATGGATAATAATATATACCATGTATATTTAAGGTTGCTGAAACGTTAAGGGTTTGTACTTGCAAAACCAGTTGAGCACTTCCCTGGGTTTAACCCATTCCCTTATAGGCTATTTTTATACCCAAACTCTTTGAATAAGTATGCAAAAAGGAAACATTTACTAAAAAAGAAAACTTAGAATTGTGTAATTTTGAAACTATTGTGAGATATAGACCCCAATAGATCTATCACAATGGTTTCAAAAAGTGACTTTTACAGAGGCTACAAAAGGTGTCAATATAAAGGAATGGGTTAAACTGGCACCAGGTTACCGAATCAAAACTCTTTACAAATACATTGAAAACTCGATTATTCGAACACTCATATATACATACCATTATTGATCCTTAACACAGATGGCAGCTTAATGCAGGGTGATAGTCATGCAGAAAACTCCTCTAGGAGCTTTCTGCATGACTTCTATCCAGCATTAAGCAGCCACCTGTATACAAAGACATACATTCTTAATAAATACTTAATTTCGTAGTATCGAGTTTTACTGTAGTTTTAATCATTTGCATGGGTGTTCAGTTTCAAAGTGATATTAAGTCAAATAATTGATCTGTGACGTGTTAGGTAACGATCTAAATGTGATAACAAGTGCTTTGTTTTGGTGTGTTTTTGGAAATATATTTATAGATTGACATTCATTATACCAAGAGTATTTTATGTGCAATTCAGACAATTTGCTTCATTGAGAGAATGCACTGTGCGTGACTATTGATGTTTTGGTGAAATTATGATAAATGAGAATTACTTTACTGAGTGTTTGTAATTGTCAGATATTGACTGTTTTGCTTGATGAAATATAAAATGCATTATTCTAAAACATCTCTTAACCAAATGTTAGTAAAGAGGACTGTATATCGTTGAGTGCAGGTGGCAGCTTAATGCAGTGTGAAATCCTCTGTGATGCTTCGCCATGGCCTTTATCCTCTATTAAGCTGCAGCCTGTTAACCATTTGCTCCACCAATAAGCCTTTATACGCCTTTGTAAACAGAGAAGACCCAGACAGACGACTACTGTAGCAACCGTCTAATCAGGGTTTGATCTGTTCGCTCATGAAATAATATATATGATTCTACAATTCCTACCATGGTCAAAAGTACCAGTTGTGTCCATAAGCTATTACAACAAATAATCTAATTAATATTCATGATGTCATTATTTCTGACTACTGCTACTGTATTGCTACTGTATGAATCTCAGTTTAGAGAGGTTTTAATGTAATGCATTGTATTGTAAGAGCACCTCCCTATAACGAAAGCCTTTCAACGTTGTATTTTCACACAGACCATGCTTACAGTGAATATTGTTACCGTGAGGATTGTTTAAAAAAGTGTTACATAAACAGCAATGCAGAACCTGATGAAAAAGCTCCTCTTTTTCCTCAACTTTCTTAATCTGTTTGCATGTTAAATGTTTTGTTTCTCTATTCGCAATGTATAGGCTGGCATATATTTTTCCTGAGATCCTCGTCTATGTTTCGCTTTGTTTCGCTAGACAGGATAACGAGATATATACATGCAGAGATATTAGACCTGGGTCCATGCTTATAAAGCTTTTAGTTGAGTCTGAGATCGTGCTCAAGCTTTTGATTGCTCAGATTTGAGCCTTTGGCTCAAATCTGACCAATCAAAAGCTTGAGAACTCAAATCTGACCAATCAAAAGCCTGAGAACGAAACTCAGACTCAACTAAAAGCTTTATAAGCATGGACCCTGTTTTTTTTTTATTCTCTGTGTAATTTACGGTCTTGCATGCATTCACATTACTCCTCTACTAGGTTTCGTTTCGCTAGAGAGGACAGCGGGTGATATGCATGCGCTGGGAATAATTGGGAAATTGTATTTCTATACAATATCTATATTTATCTGTGTATGACGTTATGTGCATGATCATTTATTTTGAGTTCATTGTATGTGTAATGTTTCACATTGTATTTTTGTGCTCTCCGTGAGTGGAGGATAATAAATAAATAAATAACCAATATATTATACCAGCATCTTTCTTGGAAACAGCTAGTTAAATTGATTACATTAACCATTTACTCCATGAATATTCATGTAAGAAATAATGACCTCGTGAATATGAACTAGCTGCATTTTCATAATAGCATGTGTACACACCAAATTTCGGCTATGACAGTGAATATAGAATTAGATGTAAATTATTTCATCAAGCAAACAGTCAAGAGCTGCATGATCCGGGTTTACTGTGTTTGAAAAAGCGTATATATGGAGTAAAGGGGTTATTCTGATAGTGTGCTGATAGAGACTCGTCATTTTGAAATATGTGAAATGTGAGCTGAAGTACGGCTTTCAAATCAAACCCATCCTATGACAAGGATTAAGTTTAATGATGTTTGTAAATTTGAACCCATGTTGAGTATTAGAAGCACGTATTGCCAGTGCTATTCAGAATATTAAAGCTCAAGAAAAGCTTAAATCATAAAGCTGACCATTATAGGCTCATAACTGTGATGCAACATGTTATTGTCGAGTACACTGTCAGTTGTCCTTGATTTTCTCCAGATGGTTTGTTAACCATTTCCCTCATATTGACGACTTTTGGCGACTCTGTAAAAGTCACTTTGTGAAACCATTGTGATAAATAGAGCATTTGCTCCTATAGGAGCAAAATGCTCTATTTATCACAATAATTTCAAACTAAAAAATTCTAAAATTTTCCTTTTCTCTAGTTAATGTTCCTTTTCGGTAGATTTATTCAAAGAGGTTATATCTAAAAAATAGCCTATGGGGGAATGGGTTAACAAAGAGATGTACAGCATAATCTCGATAATATATCGACATTTAAATATAGAACTACAGTAACAGCCCGCTAATGCGACCACCTAAAAGAGGTACGATAATTCTGGGTGCTAGAGGCCGGTAGTATCTTAATGCAGGACAAAAGTAATGCAGAAAGCTCATCTAGGAGCTTTCTGCATTACTTTTGTCCTGCATTAAGCAACGACCTGCTTATAAAGACATCCGTGTTTATTCATTATGTTGTTCTACTGTATATCCTCTGATCTGATCTGATGAATATTAACATGCAATACTGACACCGTTGACTATGAATTTGTGTGTAGAACTTTGAACCTAATGTTGGTGCCGTTGTAAAGGGTTCTATTGTATACTATAGAGTAAAACCCCTCTAACTGTATACTAGAGTAAAACCCCTCTAACTGTATACTAGAGTAACCCCCCTCTAACTGTATACTAGAGTAAAAAACCCTCTAACTGTATCCTAGAGTAAAACCCCTCTAACTGTATACTAGAGTAAAACCCCTCTAACTGTATACTAGAGTAAAACCCTTCTAACTGTATACTAGAGTAAAACCCCTCTAATTGTATCCTAGAGTAAAACCCCTCTAACTGTATACTAGAGTAAAACCCCTCTAACTGTATACTAGAGTAAAACCCCTCCCCTCTAATTGTATACTATAGTAAAACCCCTCTAACTGTATACTAGAGTAAAACCCCTCTCTGTATACTAGAGTAAAACCCCTCTGACTGTATACTAGAGTAAAACCCCTCTAACTGTATACTAGAGTAAACCCCCTCTAACTGTATACTAGAGTAAAACCCTTCTAACTGTATACTAGAGTAAAACCCCTCTAATTGTATCCTAGAGTAAAACCCCTCTAACTGTATACTAGAGTAAAACCCCTCTAACTGTATACTAGAGTAAAACCCCTCCCCTCTAACTGTATACTATAGTAAAACCCCTCTAACTGTATACTAGAGTAAAACCCCTCTCTGTATACTAGAGTAAAACCCCTCTGACTGTATACTAGAGTAAAACCCCTCTAACTGTATACTAGAGTAAAACCCTTCTAAACCGAAATCCTAGAAGATAAGAATTCAGATACTTTTAGGCAGGTGGCTGCTTAATGCAGAGTGAAAGTCATGCAGAAAGCTCCTAGAGTTTCACCCTGCATTAAGCTGCCACCTGTCTCCAAGACCGATATTTATACTAAATTTAACATCCGGTTTAGAGTTTTTTTTACCGAAGTTGAAAGAGACAGCTACCACCATTAACCTTTACTGTCTACCTTCATCTTTACTATACTCGATCATATGAATAAGGGTAGTTTTATGGTGTCGATGTTTTCAAAACAATGTAGACACAGATGACACTAAGTAACAGAGGAACCAATTATGATGACGTTGTACGCTGTTGTCCAAAATGGGTAATGAACTATTAATGATTAAATCCCACTAAAATTAACAACATTGGGGTTTGTAAACAATGTAGACGTAGTTTAGATTCCGTGATTTAAATGCTTTGTTTGCCAACAGTTAGAACATATTCTATTTTGTTATATTATGCGAACAATGCAGTTAAACTTCTCTAATGCAAACACCAAAACTAGTTATAAATCTGATTTTGAACGCATTTGGGAGTTAAATGCAGGACAAAAAAGTTACGTTGGGTTGGGGGTGGGTTCTTTTGTTTTGCGTCGAGCAACGTTCTCTTTTTAAAATCAATCATGTTTATTTATCATTTGGTCGCATTAGAGAGGTTCTAATGTAGTTGAGAACATGACCAGACGCTGCTCTTTGAAGGCAGTAGACGTTCTGGTTCTATAGTGTTGACACAACCTAGTGACTGGTTTTCACACCAGAGCTCCACATAAGATACGTAATTAAAATATGTTCAAGTTTAAATTCTTCATTTCTCCACCAAACCCTATGTTGTGACCATTCTTTATAATCGTCTCGAAGAGGGTTTGGTGGTGAAATGACGATTTTAGTATTTGAGTACGCACCGTTATCTGTAGTTCTGAAAGCTCTACTACAGATTCCAACACGGGTAAAAAGTGTAAAATCTGATAAAAATTCACGCACGTTTGTAAATCCAAGACGGCTATTTTCATGTTTGAGCAAAGACGTTTGTTTGTTCTTGTAGGTCTCAAGAAGAAATCTGCTAGTGCTTCAGACTATCAGTTTTGCGAGCATCATGATCACTTGCTTCATCCTAATATCAAAGGAGTTTGAAAATGGGAATATGACCATATACACGGAATGCAAGTTGTTGTTGAACAGAGAGGGAAACATAGATAGCAATTCGCCCGTGAAACCGACAATAAAACAGTTAAATGACCAGAATGAAAACGAAACTATAATCAAATCTAAAAACATTACTTTAGATATACCGAAAGAACAAAAAGCTGATTTCAATAAAACCAAACTTAAATTAGCTGAGGATCGAACGGTGTTCGACAGCGCAGAGTTCAGGGACTACATACAGCTGAGAGACGACCGAGTGAATCCGCATGATTTTAAGTTTTTGTTGACAGGAAGGAATGTTTGTCCCAGGGGAACTTATCCAATTTTGATTATAATGTGTTTGTCTGAATATTTTCATGTAAAAGAAAGAGAAACAATCAGAAACACATATGGGACCGTGGTAAACAAACATAGTTGGCCCGGCAGATCGGATAAAATGAACGTGAAACTCGTATTTATTTTCGGAAGTCCGGAAAAGTCCATGGCCAAGTATACAATAGCAATGGAGGAGGATAAACAGTTCGGGGATGTCGTGATGGCCGAGTTCAAGGACAGCTACTATAATCTGACACGAAAGGTCATGATGAGCCTAAAATGGGTCAGCACATTCTGTCCTCAAGCTAAGTTTATGCTTAAGGCTGATGAAGATACATTTGTTCATGTTGGAAATCTAGTGACATACCTGAAAAGGGTAACAGTTCCGGATAACGGAGTAATTATCGGACATGGGGTGTACAGATCTGAAGTTCTGAGAACTGGCCGCTGGGCAGTGGATATGTCAGCATATCCATTTAAAGAATATCCACCATATTCAAGCGGCAATACTTACATAGTTTCCGGAAATATCGTCTCCAGGCTTTTCTTTGCTGCCGAACATTTGCCCTATGTGTTTATAGAAGATGGCTACATTACAGGTATGCTAAAACCATTTACTCCACAAATACGCTGTTCTACGCGTTTACAAACAAAGTAGACCCAAATAAGATGGCTACTGTAGGGGCCGTCTGATCAAGGTCTGCTGTGTTTGCTTAGAAAATGATATAGATATGACTCTATATTTCTGCCATGACCAAACATTCTCATGTTCATGTGCCATTATAAAAGTTAAATGAATTAATATTCATTGCGTCAGTATTTCTTACATGAATATTCATGCAGTAAATGGTTAATTTCTTCTTCCATGCTAATTCTATTTATTCTTAATGCATTTTAAGTTATGTTCCTTGATTTGTAGTGTTACTTTAAGAGATGCTATTTTAGAGAAACACACCATCCCCATTTCGGTGTTTCTGTCGCTATTGCAATAAAACTTGACTTTCTTAATACATATGGGCGATTTCAACCCTTATCCCTGTTTGAATATTCATGTCAGACATAATGCAATCTAGAATAGTTATCAGCTGTATTTTTAATTGCATATGTAATTTTGGTATTGGTAGAATCTGTACAGTCAGATCTATAATGATTTCGTAGGCAAACAGGGAAAACACTAATCAGATGATATGAGTCTTCTCTGTTACAAAACAATACATTTATATGAAGGAAAGGGTTAAAAGCAGGTGGTTGTGAAATGCAGGATGAAATTGACACAGAAAGCTCCTTTTGGGGGAATTCTGCATATATTTCGTCCTGCATTAGGCTACCACAAATTTATATTTTTGTTGGCAAATTGTGATCGTGAGTTTGTGTCAAGCCATATGTCAGGGGTATTATGCATCACGTTAGATACATTATCAGTGCTTGTCCATCATGAATAGTCCGAGGTAGATAAATAAGTACAAAGTCTAGCTAATACAACCACTCAAAAGAAGTTTAATTATGGATTTCTAAAAACATTCGGTACTTAATGTGCTACAGAAAGCTGCTCACATTTCCATGCTGAATAATCATGTGAGAAATATTGATATAATAAATATTTATTACATGCATTTTTATAATGGCAAATCAGCACATGAATTCTGGTATTGTCATAATCTGCAAATTCTGATATATATGAGTTCATAAGCAAACAGAATATACCCTGATATGGGTCTACTCTGTTGGCAAAGACGTGGAAAAAACGTGTATAGGAAGGGAAGAGCTATAGGAGTTTTTCTTTATCACGTTTGTCACGTTAGCAACCACCTGTTTTCGTGGTATCTTATGTTAAAATCACGTGGTCGTTTTAGCAAGACTCCTTTATAATAGAACAATGGAAAACAATTGCAATGTGCGTCTTTATTAAACATTACAAATCTTTTAAATTACAAAGGAACAATATGTTGTCTGCAACTTAGAATCAAAGAACACTGACAGAGATTAAGCTTTTCTGGATATTGTTCTTGCAGGCATCGTCCGTGAGGCCATAGGTGCTGCTCACGAGCACAAGACGGGTTTCACGTGGTGGGAGGAGCGATCCCCAAGACTCTGTGGCTTCCACAACTCCGTTCGAATATCGGCCACCAATTGTGATACCGAACTGATGACAAAATTATGGAAGGCTATTCATCAAAAGCTCCAGAACTGTTACGATCCAAGTAGATTCGAGAAACCAATCTATGTGTAGCACATGACGGGATACTCTGCTAATCATGATGCGACTGCCATTTGCAAATAGCTTGCACCCAGATAAGACGCAGTGGCAAACAGCTGTCATGAGGATCCAAACTGTTTAAGACTCAGTAGATAATTTCTAAAATGCTTTCAGAACGATCTCACCACCGTGAAAATAACCACAGATCGGTGTGTATCCCTTTCCAACAAGGAGACACATGTACTGTCATTTGAAAACAATGCAGACCAAGATGAAACCTCTGATCATATTTGGCCAGTCTGTTGGACTGTCTGATTGGCCATAACGTTTGACATTTTACAGATAGAGATTTTATATCTGACATAATGAGAATACTCATACTATAGTATTTGCGAATAACCATATCAATATCAATGCCACAATTCAAGGTCAAAGGTTACAATTAGAGGTCAGAGTGCTTGTAGATAATCTAAGGCCTAGATACTAGTATTCCGAGGGCAAACAGTACAGACCCTGATCAGACATCAACTATAGGAGCTGAGTATACGCTGTATGCAAAAAGGCATATAAAAGTGTATATAATAAGTGAAGGATTAATGATGGATGAAAGTCAGCCAAAACACTCCTCTGGGTGCTATCTGTAGGACTTTCAACCCGCATTAGACTGATAAGACTGATTTCTATGATGAATTAATCGTATAATATGGCGAAGTGCAGGCAAATGTCAGTGGAATACAAAATCATACTGGATAATTTGAAACTTGCTTTGCTCTTATCCTGCAGTAAAAATTATGCCTGTCAGGAGCGTAGCTGGATCCAAATATAATGTACGCACCGTGGCTATAGGGGTCCGGGAGCATGTTCCTCCAGAAAAAGTTAGAATTGTGTAATTTTGAAACAGTTGTGATAAATAGAGCATTTGTTCCTATATGAACAAATGCTCTATTTACCACAATGGTTTCATATAGGAGCAAAATTTAATGCTCTATTTATCACAATGGTTTCAAACGATGAATTTTACAGAGGTGCCAAAAGGCGTCAATATGAGGGAATGCGTGTCAAGACACAACGTTTATCAAAGTCTACCCACTTAGTCTTCGATTTTTGCTCCATTTTGGCCATAATAATGTTTTCACCTTCCAGATTGATGTAAGTGGGTGTCGCTGACTACGCCCCTGCCTGTTATAATTCTGACCTGCTATTGTTTTTATGTATATCCGATTTATCCAAGCTATTGATAAACTATTGACCGAGTATCACACTGAGTCGGTGTCTCAGTGGGATGCAAATTGTTGTAAATGACAGGGCGTGGTCAGCGGGTTTCTCATACAACTACAAATGATGCAGTCTGTGTTACACAAGAAAGAAACATCTATGTTAACAAAGACTTTGCATGTATACATAGACATTGTTTGCAATGATGTCACTTTTCTTTCTTCTGTGTTACATGTATTTAACTATTTTCACAAAAGGTCGTGACTGCAAAAATGACCCGCGTGAACGTCCTCTTCTAAACAAAGGTCCAAGTTGTTGGACACCAGGTTAGTTGGAACAAGTGTGAGGTTTGTCAAGTCTATTTACCCGAAATGGCATGCCCTCAACATTAGTATGAATAATTATGTAAATAATGATAAATTATTAAATACAGTTTCGTTCCTATCAAATAGTAAAGTTGTTGTCACTTCTGGTCAGCATCGTAATAATATAAAATGTCAGTATGCCTATGTACTAGCATAACTGATTGTCAGTCTGTATACCTGTCTGTCTGTTTTCCATTCTGTCTATTGATCTTTGTCTCTCTTCGCTGATTTTTTCTGTCTGTCTGTCTCTGTCTATCTCCATGTCTGTCTCCCACTTTTCTGTATTTTCCAATCTCTCTTCCACTCAAACATGGCCTATTATAGGATCCTCCATAGAGCGTTTTAGTTGTTTCGTGCTCTTAGAATGGCTGGTGGGTGTGGCCAGCTGATACAAGTGCAGCATTCACTATTACCACTAAAGATTATTGTTTCCCTGGTGGTCTTTCAAATCGGATACAAATTTACTGTTTTTTCTTACTGACTAGTTAGAGTTGAGAACTATACGCCCCTTTTCACATTTCGTATATTTGTACCGGCCTGGATAAGGCTAGAGGTATTCAGATTTAGCGTTAGCTAAAATAACATACATGCGCATTTAACTCTTTCTCTCATATACTCGAAGTAGACCCATATTCTGTAAGAGCCGTATGATCAAGGTCTACTCTGTTTGCTTATGAAACAATGTAGATTTGATTATACAGTTTAGTTTCTGTCACTGTAAAAATCCATCGTTTATAATACTCTGAAAATCTAATATTCATACAATCATTATTTCTTACATGAATATTCAACAGGTAAAGGGTTAACCCTTTCCTCAATATAAATGTGCTTTCATACATTTGCAAACAGAGTATAGACCCAGATCAGACGGTTCCTATAGGAGCCGCCTGATCAGCGTCTGCTCTGTTTGGTTATGAAACTATGCACAATAGATCAGGGTCCATGCTTATAAAACGTTTATTTGAGTCTGAGATCGTTCTCAAGTTTTTGATTGGTCAGATTTGAGCCTTTGGCTCAAATCTGACCAATCAAAAGCTTGAGAACTCAAATCTGACCAATCAAAAGCCTGAGAACGAAACTCAGACTCAACTAAAAGCTTTATAAGCATGGACCCTGACTCCACGGTGTATACCAGTACCAAACAGTACCATTACAAAATAGTCAGCTGATAAATATTAATGATCTCATTATTTCCTACATGAATATTCAACAGGTAAAGGGTTAAGACATATACTGGTCTAACGTATAATTTGGGCATCGTTAGAGTTTCGTTTGCGTATGCATACGTTTAACTCTTTCCCCCCAGAGTCTGATCTGTTTGCATATGATATCGGGATAAATGTGTCTTTATATTGTCTACCAATACCCCAATACCGAAAATTCAAGTGTGCACATGCCATTATAATTAGATCAAGTAAAATTTCCATGATATCGATATTTCTTACACGAATATTCAACAGAAAACGGGTTAAATGAAAAAGATGTTTTACCGACCAGTATAAAGAACAATACATAAAGTTATGGAAAATTTATGTAAGCAATCAAGGAAATGTTAAGTAATGGCTATGAATAAATAAAACACGACTCATTCAAAACATGTTCCAGTCTTCTTTCTAATTTTATAGTAAAGTAAACAAGGGAAGCAATCAGCAACATGCATTACGGTTATATCCCTTCGTCCCTCACACAAATCAAAGCTCATTTCAGTACTTGTAAAATAAAGAAAACGTTTACAGTAAACACGGGCATTAAATTTAGTAAAGATGTCGGTCTTAGAGACAGGTGGGAGATTAATGCAAGTTGAAATCTAGCAGATAGCTGCTAGACTTTCACCCTGCATTAAGCAATTCACCTGCCTAAATATATCGAAATAATTCTCTACTAGAATTCCAGTTTAGAGGGTTTTCACTGTGTTTTATTTATATTACCCGCATCCTGTTAAAAATACACTTCAACCGAGTGTCAGAAAGCCTGCATCCTGGCGAACAGCACTGCGTCAGATCTTGATGCAAGATGTTTGCCAATACAAATGAGCCAATAGAAGTAAACAAGCATATCATGGTTAACCACTGCCCTGTTGAATATTAATGTAAGAAATGATGACATCATTTATATAAATTAGATCATTTTTTTTATAATGAGATATAGTAAAACCCCGCTAATACGACCATCAAAAAGGGGAATAATTCTGGGTGGCAAAGGCAGGTGGTTGCTTAATGCAGGACGAAAGTTATGCAGAAAGCTCCTATAGGAGCTTTCTGTATAACTTTCGTCCTGCATTAAGTATCCACCTGCTTTAAACGATGCCAAATGCTGTTTATTACGTGGTCGCATTTGCGGGGTTTTACTGTATATGGAAAGGCATGTAAAAGTGTAGTTATGGAGTAAAAGGTTAAGGACCGTGCCATGGAAAACGTTCGTGGTTTTAACCCTTTTCTTCATAAAAACGCCTTTTTCGAGCATTTGCAAAGAGAGAAGACCCAC